>JAGTYA010000489.1:0-23925 GCA_024291935.2 Okapia johnstoni | reverse complement strand
GGAAGCAGACCCATTGTGTTGTGGCTTCTTCAACAGACAAGGAAAGAAGATTGAATTAAACACTCCTTGGGCTACTCTTTTTTATGACTCTAAGGAATAGGAGACTTGTCCAGAGAAGTTGCACTGGTGGGAGTGTAGTTGGAAAGATCTCAAAGGAGGTTGAAAAGTGCTACGTTGGTGAAAGTCAGTGGGAAGAGAGGGCACAAAGTTGCCTAGGATCCCACAGCCCCAGGTTAAGCTACCGCGGATAGGGCTGCCCCAACCCGGAGGAATTTCAAGGAACCCTCCTCAGAGCTATTTGCTCCCATGTGGTGCTCTGTAAGCAGTAGCAGAGAGCTCTGGAGACTAGGTCTTGTCTGACTCATGGGAAAAAAACTTAAGATGCCTGAAGGCAGACCCATTGTTGTGTGGGATTCTTAACAGACAACACACCCTTCTCTGCGACCCCAGAAAACGTAGCCTTTTATATAGGCACTCCCTTGGGCTACCTCTTTTATGACTCTATAAGGAAGAGAGAACCGCTTGCCAGGCTGCCTTGGGGCCGAGAAAAAGACACAATAGCCGCTTTTTTCCACATGTCTTCTCTGTATCAGAGAGGTCTGGAGACTAGGCCTGGTCTGACTGGGAAACTGAGGCCTGAAGGCAAACCCATTGTTTGTGGCTTATTAATACCAAACACCTCTTGCACCAGGGAAGATTGAATAAGCACTCCCCTTGGGATACCTTTTATGACTCTAAGGAAGAGATTCTGCCAGGCGGCCTTGGGGCTGAAAATCACAAGTGGCTGGAAAGTGCTAGCTGGAAAGTCAGTGGTAGGGGCCATAGTGCATAGGCACCACAGCCCGGGTAGGGCTTCCCCAGGGCGTTGGAACATCAAGGCACCCTCCTCAGTGCTAATGTCCCATGTGTACTATGTAGCAGAGAGCTCTGCGAAACTAGGTCTGGTCTGACTGGGAAACTGAGGGCCCCTGGGAACAGAACCATTGTAGGGGCTTCTGAACACAGCCAACACCTCATTGCTATCCGAGGGAAGACTGAAAAAAGCAATACCTTGGGCGACCTTGGCTGACTCCAAGGAAGAGAGCCTGCCACCTGCCCTCGGGCTGAAAATCACATGGGGCTGGAAATGTGCTTGTGTGAAAGTGAGTTTGTAGGGGCCATAGAGAGAGTAGGACTCACTGCCAAGGTAAGGCTTTCGAAAGGGCCCTGGAACGTGAAGGCACCCTCCACTGCACTATTTGCCACATATCTGCTCTGTGGCAGAGAGCTCTGGAGACTAGGTTCTGTGTCTGACTGGGTAAACTGAGGCCCTGGAGGCAAAAGAACCATTGTTGTGGCGTCTTAACAGCCAAACACCTGTTGCACCTAGGGAGGATTGAATAAGCACTCCCTTGGGCTACCTTTTATGACTCTAAGGAAGAGACCCTGCCAGGCTGCCTTTGGGGCTTAAAATCACAAGGGGCTGGAAAGTGCTACCTGGAAAGTCAGTGATAAGAGGCCATAGAGCCTAGGCCCCATAGCCCGGGTAGGGGCTTCCCCAAAGCCCGTGGGAAACATCAAGGCACCCTCCTCAGAGCTAATTGCCCATGTATGCTCTGTAGCAGGGAGCTCTGCTAGACTAGGTCTGGTTCTGACTGGGAAACTGAGCCCTGGAAGGAAACCCATTGTTGTGGCTTCTTAACAGACAAAACATGTTGTGCCAGGGGAAGAGGATTTTGAACAAGCACTCCCTTGGGCTACCTTTTATGACTCTAAGGAAGAACCCTGAAACGCTGCTTTTATGGGGCTGAAAAATCAACAAGGGGCTGGGCTTGGACCCAGGGGCTACCTGGAAAGTCTCGTTGTAGGGGCCATAGTGCCTAGGTCCCCAAAGCCCAGGTAAGGCTTTGAGAGTGCCCTGGAAACGTGAAGGGCACCACCTCACAGCGCTTTTTCCACATGTCTGCTCTGTAGCAGAGAGTTCTGGAGACTAGGCCTGTTCTGACTGGGAAACTGAGGCCTGGAGGCAAACCCGTTGTTGTGGCGTCTTAACAGTCAAACACCTCTTGCTCCAGGGAAGATTGAATAAGCACTCCCTCGGGCTATCTATTATGACTCTAAGGAAGAGACCCTTAAACGCTGCTTTGGGGATGAAAATCACAAGGGGCTGGGAAGTGCTACCTGGAAAGTCAGTGGAAGAGGCCACAGTGCCTAGGCTCCACCGCACGGGTAGGGCTTCCCCAAGAGAGGGAACCTCAAGGAACACTCCTCAGAGCTACTGCCCCATGTGTGCTCTGTAGCACAGAGCTGTTGAGACTAGGTCTGTTCTGACTGGGAAACTGAGGCCCTGGGTCCAGACCCATTTGTTGTCACTTCTTCACAGAAAAACAACTCTTGTACCAGGGAAGACTGAATAAGCACTCCCTTGGGCTACCTTTTATGAGTCTAATGAAGAGACACTGCCAGGCTGCCTTTGCCTGAAAATCACAAAGGGCTAGAAAGTGTTACCTGGAAAGTCAGTTGTAGGGGTCATAATTCCTAGGTCCAAAAGGCCCAGGTAAGGCTTCGACAGTGCCCTGGAATGTGAAGACACCCTCCACAGCGCTTTCTCCACATGTCTGCTCTGTAGGAGAGAGAACTGGAGACTTGGCCTGCTCTGATGGAAAACTGCGGCCTCGAGGCAAACCCATTGTTGTGGTGTCTTAACAGCCAAACACCTCTTGCACCAGGGAAGATTGAATAAGCACTCCCTTGGGCTACCTCTTTTATGACTCTTAAGGAAGAGACCCTGCCTGGCTGCATTTGGATGAAAATCACAAGGGGCTGGAAAGTGCTACCTGGAAAGTCAGTGGAAGAGGCCACAGTGCCTTGTCCCCACCGCCCGGGTAGGTCTTCCCGAAGCCAGGGAACCTCAAGGAACACTCCTAAGAGCTACTGCCCCATGTGTGCTCTGTAGCAGAGAGCTCTTGAGACTAGGTCTGTTCTGACTGGGAAAACTGAGGCCCTGGGAGCAGACCCACTGTTGTCAATTCTTCAGAGAAAAACACCTCCTGCACCAGGGAAGATTGAATAAGCACTCCCTTGGGCTAACTTTTATGACTCTAAGGAAGACAACCTGCCAGGCTGCCTTTGGTTGAAAATCACAACGGGCTGGATAGTGCTACCTGGAAAGTCAGTTGTAGGGGCCATAGTGCCTAGGTCCCAAAGCCCAGGTAAGGCTTCGACAGTGCCCTGGAACGTGAAGGCACCCTCCACAATGCTTTTTCCACAAGTCTGCTCTGTAGCAGAGAGCTCTTGAGACTAGGTCTGTTCTGACTGGGAAAACTGAGGCCTGGGAGCAGAATCCATTGTTGTGGTGTCTTAACTGCCAAACACTTCTTGCACCTGGGAAGATTGAATAAGCACTTCCTTGGGCTACCTTTTATGACTCTAAGGCAGAGACCCTGCCTGGTTGCCTTTCCCTGAAAATCACAAGCGGCTGGAAAGTGCAAGTTGGAGTGTCAGTGCAAGAGGCCACTGTGCCTAGTCCCCACCGCCAGGGTAGGGCTTCCCAAAGCCAGGGAACCTCAAGGAACACTCCTCAGAGCTATTACCCCATGTGTGCTCGGTAGCAGAGAGCTCTTGAGACTAGTTCTGTTCTGACTGGGAACCTGAGGACCTGGGAGCAGCCCATTGTTGTGGCTTCTTCACAGACAAACACCTCTTGCACCAGGGAAGATTGAATAAACACTCCCTTGGGCTACCTTTTATGACTCTAAGGAAGAGACCCTGAAAGGCTGCTATGGGGCTGAAAAATCACAAGGGGCTGGAAAGTGCTACCTGGAAATTCAGTGGAAGAGGCCACAGTGCCTAGGCCCCCGCAGCCCGGGTAGGGCTTCCCCAAGCCCTGGGAACCTCAAGGAACCACTCCTCAGAACTATTGCCCCATGTGTGCTCTGTAGCAGAGAGCTCTGGAGACTAGGTCTGTTTCTGACTGGGAAACTGAGGCCTTGGGTGCAGTCCCATTGTTGTCACTTCTTCAGAGAAAAACACCTCTTGCACCAGGGAAGACTGAATAAGCACTCCCTTGGGCTACTTTTTTATGACTCTAAGAAAGACACCCTGCCAGGCTGCCTTTGGCTGAAAATCACAAGGGGATGGAAAGTGCTACCTGGAAAGTCAGTTGAAGGGGCCATAGTGCCTAGGTCTCAAAGCCCAGGTAAGGCTTCGACGGTGCCCCTGGAACGTGAAGGCACCCTCCAGAGTGCTTTTTCCCCATGTGTGCTCTGTAGCAGAGAGCTGGGAGACTAGGTCTGTCTTCTGACTGGGAAACTGAGGCCATGGAGGCAAAACCATTGTTTGTGGCTTCTTAACAGCCAAACACCTCTTGCACACAGGGAAGATTGAATAAGCACTCCCTTGGGCTACCTTTTTATGACTCTAAGGAAGAGACCCTGCCAGGCTGCTTTGGCTGAAAATCACAAGGGGCTGGAAAGTGCTACATGGAAAATCAGTTGTAGGGTTCATAGTGATGAGGGCCCAAAGCCCAGGTAAGGCTTCGACAGTGCCCTGGAACGTGAAGGCACCCTCCACATGGCTTTTTCCACATATCTGCCCTGTATCAGAGAGCTCTGGAGACAAGGCCAGGTCTGACTGTGAAACTGAGGCCTCGAGGCGAACCTATTGTTGTGGTATCTTAAGAGCCAAACACCACTTGTTCCAGGGAAGATTGAATAAGCCCTCCCTTGGGCTACCTTTTATGACTCTAAGGAAGAGACCCTGAAACGCTGCTTTGGGGCTGAAAATCACAAGGGGCTGGGAAGTGCTACCTGGAAAGTCAGTTGTAGGGGCCATAGTGCCTAGGTCCCCGAGCCCAGTGTAGGGCTTCGACAGTGGCAGGGAACATGAAGGCACCCTCCACAGAGGCTTTTTCCACCATGTGTGCTCTGTAGCAGAGAGCTCTGGGGAGACTAGGCCTGTCTGACTGGGAAACTGAGGCCCTGGAGGCAAAACCATTGTTGTGGCTTCTTAACAGCCAAACAACTTTTGCACCTGGGAAGATTGAATAAGCACTCCCTTGGGCTACCTTTTATGACTCTATGGAAGAGACCATGCCAGGGTGCCTTTGGCTGAAAATCAACTAGGGGCTGGGCAAAGTGCTACCTGGAAAGTCAGTGGAAGAGGCCACAGTGCCTAGGCCCCACCAGCCCGGGTAGGGCTTCCCCAAGGCAGGGAACCTCAAGGAACCTCTCCTCAGAGCTATTGCCCCCATGTGTGCTCTGTAGCAGAGAGCTCTGGAGACTAGGTCTGTTCTGACTGGGAAACTGAGGCCCTGGGAGCAGACCCATTGTTGTGGCTTCTTCACAGACAAACACCTCTTGCACCAGGGAAGACTTGAATAAGCAGTCCCTTGGGCTACCTTTTTTGACTCTAAGGAAGAGACCCTGCAAACGCTGCTTGCATTGGGCTGAAAATCACAAGGGGCTGGGAAAGTGCTACCTGGAAAGTCAGTGTAGGGGCCACAGTGCCTAGTGCCCCAAATCCCCCTGCCCTGGTAAGGCTTCGACAGTGCCCTGGAACGTGAAGGAACCCTCCACAGCGCTTTTTCCCCCATGTCTGCTCTGTAGCAGAGAGCTCTGGAGACTAGGTCTGTTCTGACTGGGAAAACTGAGGCCCTGGGAGCAAGCCATTGTTTTTGGCGCTTCTCTTCACAGCCAAACACCTCTTGCACCAGGGAAGATTGAATAAAGCACTCCCTTGGGCTACCTTTTATGACTCTAAGGAAGAGACCCTGCAAGGCTGCATTTGGCTGAAAATCACAAGGGGCTGGGAAGTGCTACCTGGAAAGTCAGTGAAAGGGGCCACAGTGCCTAGGTACCAAAGCCCAGGTAAGGCTTCGACAGTGCCCTGGAACGTGAAGGAACCCTCCACAGCGCTTTTTCCCCATGTCTGCTCTGTAGCAGAGAGCTCTTGGAGACTAGGCTAGGTCTGTTCTGACTGGGAAACTGAGGCCCTGGGAGCAAACCCATTGTTGTGGCTTCTTAACAGCCAAACACCTCTTGCACCAGGGAAGATTGAATAAGCACTCCCTTGGGCTACCTTTTTTGACTCTAAGGAAAGAGACCCTGCCAGGCTGCCTTTGGCTGAAAAATCACAAGGGGCTGGGAAAGTGCTACCTGGAAAGTCAGTGAAAAGAGGCCACAGTGCCTAGGCCCCACCATTCCCGTTGTAGGGCTTCGACAGTGCCAGGGAACCTCAAGGCAACACTCCTCAGAGCTATTGCCCCCATGTGTGCTCTGTAGCAGAGAGCTCTGGAGACTAGGTCTGTTCTGACTGGGAAACTGAGGCCCTGGGAGCAGAGCCATTGTTGTGGTGTCTTAACAGCCAAACACCTCTTGCACCAGGGAAGAGAATATGAATAAGCACTCCCTTGGGCTACCTTTTTTGACTCTAAGGAAGAGACCCTGCCAGGCTGCCTTTGGGTGAAAATCACAAGGGGCTGGGAAGTGCTACCTGGAAAGTCAGTGAAAGAGGCCATAGTGCCTAGGCTCCCAAAGCCCAGGTAAGGCTTCGACAGTGCCCTGGAACCGTGAAGGCACCCTCCACAGTGCTTTTTCCCCATGTCTGCTCTGTAGCAGAGAGCTCTGGAGACTAGGTCTGGTTCTGACTGGGAAACTGAGGCCTGGAGGCAGAAACCATTGTTGTGGGCGTTCTTAACAGCCAAACACCCTCTTGCACCAGGGAAGACTGAATAAGCACTCCCTTGGGCTACTTTTTATGACTCTAAGGAAGAGACCCTGCCAGGCTGCCTTTGGGCTGAAAATCACAAGGGGCTGGGAAGTGCTACCTGGAAAGTCAGTGAAAGGGGCCACAGTGCCTAGGCCCCAACCGCCCGGGTAGGGCTTTTCCCCAGGGCAGGGAACAGCAAGAAACACCTCTTGCACCAGGGAAGACTGAATAAGCAATCCCTTGGGCTACCTTTTTTTGACTCTAAGGAAGAGACCCTGCAAGGCTGCATCTGGCTGAAAATCACAAGGGGCTGGGAAGTGATACCTGGAAAGTCAGTGGTAGGACTCCACCCAGTGCCTAGGCCCCTGGAAAGTGAAGGCACCCTCCACTGCACATTTTCCCAAAGCCCGTGTAGGGCTTCCCAAAGCCTGGGAACGTCAAGGCACCCTTCCTCAAAGCTATTTTGCCCCATGTGTGCTCTGTAGCAGAGAGTTTTTGACACTAGGTCTGTTCTGACTGGGAGACTGAGACCCTGCGGACAGAACCATTGTAGGGGATTCAGAACTGCCCAACACTTGCTGTTCGAGGGAGGATGGAAAAAGCAATACCTTGTGCTGCCTTTGCTCCCTCCAAGGAAGAGAGCATGTTACGCTACCTTCGGGCTGAATATCACATGGGGCTGGGAAATGCTACCTGGGAAGTCCGTTTGTAGGGTCCATAGCGATCAGGGCCCACTGCCCAGGTAAGGATTGTCAGTGCCCTGGAACCTGAAGGCACCCTCCACAGTGCTTTTTCCAAATGTCTGCTCTGTAGCAGAGAGCTCTGGAGACTAGGCCTGGTCTGACTGGGAAACTGAGCCTGGAGGCAAACCCATTGTTGTGGTGTCTTAACAGCCAATCACTTCTTCCACCTGGAAGACTGAATAAGCATTCCCTTGGGCTACCTTTTATGACTCTAAGAAGAGAACATGCCAGGCTGCCTTCTGCTGAAAATCACAAGGGTTTGGAAAGTGCTACCTGGAACGTCAGTGGAAAAGGCCACAGTGCCTAGGCCCCAGCTCCCGGTAGAGATTCTCCAAGCCAGGGGACCTCAGGGAACACACCTCTGAGCTATTGCCCTATGTGTGCTCTGTAGCAGACAGCTCTTGAGACTAGGTCTGTTCTTAAAGGGAAACTGAGGCCCTGGGAGCAGATCCATTGTTTTGGCTTCTTCACAGACAAACACCTCTTGCACCAGGGAAGATTGAATAAGCAATCCCTTGGGCTACCTTTTATGACTCTAAGGAAGACACCCTGCCAGGCTGCCTTTGGCTGAAAATCACAAGGGGCTGGGAAGTGCTACCTGGAAAGTAAGTTGTAGGGGCCATAGTGCCTACGTCCCACAGGCCAGGTAAGGCTTCGACAGTGCCCTGGAACGTGAAGGCACCCTCCAGAGCGCTTTTTCCATATGTCTGCTCTGCAGCAGAGAGCTCTGGAGACTAGGCCTGGTCTGACTAGGAAACTGAGGCCTAGAGGCAAACCCCCTGTTGTGGTGTCTTGACAGCCAAACACCACTTGCACAAGGGAAGATTGAATAAGCACTCCCTTGGGCTACCTTTTATGACTCTAAGGAAGAGTCCCTGCCAGGCTGCTTTGGCTAAAAATCACAAGGGGCTGTAAAGTGCTACCTGGAAAGTCAGTGGCAGAGGCCACAGTGCCTAGGACACAGCCCCAGCGTAGTGCTTCCCCCAAGCCAAGGAACCTCAAGGAACACTCCTCAGAGGTATTGTCCCATATGTGCTCTGTAGCAGCGGGCTCTTGAGACTAGGTCTGTTCTGACTGGGAAACTGAGGCCCTGGGAGCAGACCCATTGTTGTGACTTCTTCACAGACAAACACCTCTTTCACCAGGGAAGATTGAATAAGCACTCCCTTGGGCTACCTTTTATGACTCTAAGGAAGACACCCTGTCAGGCTGCATTTGGCTGAAAATCACAAGCTGCTGGGAAGTGATCCCTGGAAAGTCAGTTGTAGGGGCCACAGTGCCTAGGTCTCAAAGGCCAGGTAAAGCTTCAACAGTGCCCTGGAACGTGAAGGCACCCTCCACAGCTCTTTTTCCACATGTCTGCTCTGTAATAGAGAGCTCCGGAGACCAGGCCTGGTCTGAGTGGGAAACTGAGGCCTGGAGGCAAACCCACTGTTGTGGTGTCTTAACAGCCTAACACCACTTGCACCTGGGAAGTTTGAATAAGCACTCTCTTTGGCTACCTTTTATGACTCTAAGGAAGAGACCCTGAAACGCTGCTATGGGGCTGAAAATCACAAGGGGCTGGGAAGTGCTACCTGGAAAGTCAGTGGAAGAGGCCACAGTGCCTAGGCCCCACCGCACGGGTAGGGCTTCCCCAAGCCAGGGAACCTCAAGGAACACTCCTCAGAACTACTGCCCCATTTGTGCTCTCTAGCAGAGAGCTGTTGTGACTAGGTGTGTAATTGCTGGGAAACTGAGGCCTTGGGTGCAGACCCATTGAAGTCACTTCTTCAGAGAAAAACACCTCTTGCACCAGGGAAGACTGAATAAGCACTCCCTTGGGCTACCTTTTATGACTCTAAGAAAGACACCCTGCCAGGTTGCCTTTGGCTGAAAATCGCAAGGGGATGGATAGTTCTACCTGGAAAGTCAGTTGTAGGGGCCATAGTGCCTAGGTCTCAAAGCCCAGGTAAGGCGTCGACAGTGCCCTGTAACGTGAAGGCACCCTCCACAGTGCTTTTTCCACATGTCTCCTCTGTAGCAGAGAGCTTTGGAGACTAGGCCTGGTCTGACTGGGAAACTGAGGCCTGGAGGCAAAACCATGGTTGTGGTGTCCTAACAGCCAAACACCTCTTGCACATGGGAAGATTGAATAAGCACTCCCTTGGGCTACCTTTTATGACTCTAAGGAAGAGACCCTGCCAGGCTGCTTTGGCTGAAAATCACAAGGGGCTGGAAAGTGCTACATGGAAAGTCAGTTGTAGGGTTCATAGTGATGAGGTCCCAAAGCCCAGGTAAGGCTTCGACAGTGCTCTGGAACATGAAGGCACCCTCCACAGCGCTTTTTCCTCATGTCTGCTGTGTAGCAGAGAGGTCTGGAGATAGGCCTGGTCTGACTGGGAAACAGAGGCCTGGAAGAAAACCCATTGTTGTGGAATATTAACAGCCAAACAACTCTTGCACCTGGGAAGATTGAATAAGGATTCCGTTTGGCTACCTTTTATGACTCTAAGGAAGAGACCCTGAAATGCTGCTTTGGGGCTGAAAATCACAAGGGGCTGTGAAGTGCTACCTGGAAAGTCAGTTGTAGGGGCTAGACTAGATCTGTTCTGACTGGGAAATTGAGGCCCTGGGAACCGAACCATTGATGTGGCTTCTTCACAGACAAACACCTCTTGCACCAAGGAAGACTGAAGAAGCACTCCCTTGGGCTACCTTTTATGACTCTAAGGAAGAGACACTGAAATGCTGCTTTGGGGTTGAAAATCAAAAAGGGCTGGAAGTGCTACCTGGAAAGTCAGTTGTAGGGGCCACAGTGCCTAGGCCCCAGCGCCCACGTAGGGCTTCCCCAAGCCAAGGAACCTCAAGGAACACTCCTCAGAGATATTGCCCCATGTGTGCTCTGTAGCAGAGACCTCTTGAGACTAGGTCTGTTCTGATTGGGACACTGAGGCCCTGTGACCAGACCCATTGTTTTGGCTTGTTCTCAGACAAACACCTCTTGAACCAGGGCAGATTGAATAAGCACTCCCTTGGGATACCTTTTATGACTCTAAGGAAGAGACCCTGAAACGCTGCTTTGGGGATGAAAGCACATGGGGCTGGGAAGTGCTACCTGGAAAGTCAGGGGAAGAGGTCACAGTACCTAGGCCCCACCACCCGGGCAGGGCTTCCCCAAGCCAGGGAACCTCAAGGAACACTCCTCAGAGGTATTGTCCCATGTGTGCTCTGTAGCAGAGAGCTCTTGGGACTAGGTCTGTTCTGACTAGGAAATGAGGCCCTGGGAACAGACACATTGATGTGGCTTCTTCACAGACAAACAGCTCTTGCACCAGGGAAGATTGAAGAAGCACTCTCTTGGGCTACCTTTTATCACTCTAAGGTAGAGACCTTGAAACGCTGCTTTGGCACTGAAAATCACAAGCGGCTGGAATGTGCTACCTGGAAAATCAGTGGAACAGGCCATAGTGCCTAGGCCCACCGCCCGGGTACGGCATCCCCAAGCCAGGGAACCTCAAGGAACACTCCTAAGAGCTATTGCCCCATGTGTGCTCTGTAGCAGAGTGCTCTGGAGATTAGGTCTGTTCTGACTGGGAAACTGAGGCCCTGGGATCAGAACCATTGTTGTGGCTTCTTAACAGACAAACACCTCTTGCACCAGGGAAGATTGAATAAGCACTCTCTTGGGCTACCTTTTATGACTCTGAGGTAAAGACCCTGAAACGCTGCTTTGGTGCTGAAAAGCACAAGGTGTTGGGAAGTGCTACCTGGAAAGTCAGTTGTAGGGGCCATAGTGCCTAGTTCCCAAAGCCCAGGTAAGGCTTCGACAGTGCCCTGGAACGTGAAGGCACCCTCAACATGGCTTTTTCCACATGTCTGCTCTGTAGCAGAGAGCTCTGGAGACTTGGCCTTGTCTGACTGGGAAACTGAGGCCTGGAGGCAAACCCATTTTTGTGGCGTCCTAACAACCGAACAGCACTTGCACCTGAAAATATTGAATAAGCACTCCCTTGGGCTACCTTTTATGACTCTAAGGAAGAGACCCTGCCAGGCTGCCGTTGGCTGAAAATCACAAGGGGCTGGAAGGTGCTACCTGGAAAGTCAGTGGAAGAGTCCACAGTGCCTAGGCCCCAGCCCCAGCATAGTGCTTCCCCATGCCAAGGAACCTCACGGAACACTCCTCAGAGGTCTTGCCCCATGTGTGCTCTGTAACAGAGAGCTCTTGAGACTAGGTCTGTTCTGACTGGGAAACTGAGGCCCTGGGAGCAGACCCATTGTTGTGACTTCTTCACAGACAAAAACCTCTTGTACCAGGGAAGATTGAAAAAGCACTCACTTGGGCTACCTTTTATGACTTTAAGGAAGACACCCTGAAACGCTGCTTTGGAGCTGAAAACCACAAGGGGCTTGAAAGTGCTACCTGGAAAATCAGTTGTAAGGGCCATAGTGCCTAGGTCCCAAAGCCCAGGTAAGGCTTTGACAGAGCCCTGGAACGTGAACGCACCCTCCACAGCACTTTTTCCACATGTCTGCTCTGTAGCAGAGAGCTCTGGAGATTAGGCCTAGTCTGACTGGGAAACAGGCCTGGAGACAAACCCATTGTTTTGGCGTCTTAACAGCCAAACACCTCTTGCACCAGGGAAGATTGAATAAGCACTCCCTTGTGCTATCTATTATGACTCTAAGGAAGAGAACCTGAAACGCTGCATTGGGGCTAAAAATCAAAAGGGGCTGGGAAGTGCTACCTGGAAAGTCAGTTGTAGGGGTCATAGTGCCTAGGTCCCAAAACCCAGATAAGGTTTCGACAGTGCCCTGGGACGTCAACGCACCCTGGACAGCGCTTTTTCCACATGTCTGCTCTGTAGCCGAGAGCTCTGGAGACTAGGCCTCATCTGATTGGAAACTGAGGCCTGGGGGCAAACCCATTGTTGTGGCGTCTTAACAGCCAAACACCTCTTGCACCAGGGAAGATTGAATAAACACTCCCTTGGGCTACCTTTTATGACTCTAAGGAAGAGATCCTGAAACGCTGCTTTGGGGCTGAAATTCAAAAGGGGATGGGAAGGGCTACCTGGAATGTCAGTTGTAGGGGCCATAGTTCCTAGGTTCTAAAGCCAAGGTAAGGCTTCGACAGTACCTTGGAACGTGAAAGCACCCTCCACAGCGCTTTTTACACATGTCTGCTCTGTAGCAGCGAGCTCTGGAGCCTACGCTTGGTCTGACAGGGAAACTGAGGCCTGGAGGCAAACCCATTGTTGTGGTGTCTTAACAGCCAAACACCTCTTGCACCTGCGAAGATTGAATAAGCACTCCCTTGGGCTACTTTTTATGACTCTAAGGAAGAGACCCTGCCAGGCTGCCTTTGCCTGAAAATCACTAGGGGATGTAAATTGCTGCCTGGAAAGTCAGTGGAAGAGGCCACAGTGCCTAGGACCCCCGCCGGGGTAGTCCTTCCCCAAGCCAGGGAACCACAAGGAACACTCCTCAGAGCTATTAACCATGTGTGCTCTGTAGCAGAGAGGTCCTGAGACTAGGTCTATTCTGACTGGGAAAATGAGGCCCTGGGAGCAGACCCATTGTTATCGTTTCTAAACAGACAAACACATCTTGCACCAGGGAACACAGAATAAGCACCCCCTTGGGCGACCTTTATGACTTTAAGGAAGAGAAACTGAAACGCTGCTTTGGGGCTGAAAATCACAAGGGGTGGGAAGTGCTACCTGGAAAGTCAGTTGTAGGGGTCATAGTGCCTACGTCGCAAAGCCCAGATAAGGCTTCGACAGTGCCCTGGAATGTGAAGGCACCCTCCACATCGTTTATTCCACATGTTTGCTCTGTAGCAGAGCGCTCTGGAGAGTAGGCCGGGTCTGAATGGGAAACTGAGGCCAGGAGGCAAAACCATTGTTGTGGCGACTTAACAGCCAAACACCTCTTGCACCAGGGAAGATTGAATAAGCACTCCCTTGGGCTACCTTTTAAGACTCTAAGGAAGAAACCCTGCCAGGCTGCCTTTGGCTGAAAATCACTAGGGGCTGTAAAGTGCTGCCTGGAAAGTCAATGGAAGAGGCCACAGTTCCTAGGCCCCAGCGCGTGTGTAGGGCGTCCCCAAGCCAGGGAACTTCAAGGAACGCTCCTCAGATCTATTGCGCCATGTGTGCTCTGTAGCAGAGAGCTCTTGATACTAGGTCTGTTCTGACTGGGAAACTGAGTCCCTGGGAACAGAATCATTGCAGGGGCTTCTGAACAATCCAAAACTTTCTGTTCGAGGGAGGGTGAAAAAGCAGTATCTTTGGCTGCCTTTGCTCCCTCCTTTGAAGAAAGCCTGCCACACCGCCCTCGGGCTGAAAATCACATGGGGCTGGGAATGTTACCTGAGAGGTGAGTTTGTAGGGACCATAGTGAGTAGGACTCACTGCCCAGGTAAGGCTTAGAAAGTGCCCTGGAACGTGAAGGCACACTCCACTGCACATTTTCCACATGTCTGCTCTGTAGCAGAGAGCTCTGGAGACTAGTCCTGGTCTGACTAGGAAACTGAAGGCTGGAGGCAAACCCATTGTTGTGGCTTCTTCACAGCCCAACAACTGTTGTGCCAGGGAGGATTGAATAAGCACTCCCTTGGGCTATCTTTTATGATTCTAAGGAAGAGACCCTGAAAGGCTGCTTTGGGCCTGAAAATGAAAAGGGGCTGGAAAGTGCTACCTGGAAAGTCAGTTTAGGGGCCATAGTGCCTAGGTACCACAGCCCAGGTAGGGCTTCCCAAAGCCCGGGAACGTCAAGGCACCTTCCTCAGAGCTATTGCCCCATGTGTGCTCTGTAGCACAGAGTTCTTGAGACAAGATCTGTTCTGACGGGGAGACTGAGGACCTGGGAACAGAACCATTGTAGGGGATTCTGAACTGCCCAACACTTGCTGTTCGAGGGAGGATGGAAAAAGCAATACCTTGTGCTGCCTTTGCTCCCTCCATGGAAGAGAGCATGTCACGCTACGCTCGGGCTGAAAATCACATGGGGCTGGGAAGTGGTACCTGGGAAGTCCGTTTGTAGGGTCCATAGCGATTAGGGCCCACCGCCCAGGTAAGGATTGTCAGTGCCCTGGAACGTGAATGCACCCTCCACTGCGCTTTTTCCACATGTCTGCTCTGTAGCAGAGAGCTCTGGAGACTAAGCCTGGTCTGACTAGGAAACAGAGGCCTGGAGGCAAACCCATTGCTGTGGCTTTTAAACAGCCAAACACCTCTTGCACCAGGGAAGATTGAATAAGCACTCCCTTGGGCTACCTTTGATGACTCTAAGGAAGAGACCCTGCCAGGCTGCCTTTGGCTGAAAATCACAAGGGACTGGAAAGTGCTACCTAGAAAGTCAGAGGAAGAGGCCACAGTGCCAAGACCCCACCGCCCGGGTAGGGCTTACCCAAGCCAGGGAACCTCAAGGAACACTCCTAAGATATATTGCCCCATGTGTGCTCTGTAACAGAGAGCTCTGGAGACTTGGTCTGTTCTGACTGGGAAACTGAGGCCCTGGCAGCAGACCCATTGTTGTGGCTTCTTCACAGACAAACACCTCTTGCACCCGGGAAGATTGAATAAGCACTCCCTTGGGCTACCTTTTATGACTCTACGAAAGGGACCCTGAAACGCTGCTTTGGGGATGAAAATCACAAGGGGCTGGGAAGTGCTACCTGGAAAGTCAGGTGTAGGGGCCATAGTGCCTAGGTCCTAAAGCCCAGGTAAGGCTTCGACAGTGCCCTGCAACGTGAAGGCACCCTCCACAGCGCTTTTTTCACGTCTGCTCTGTAGCCGAGAGCTCTGGAGACTAGGCCTCATCTGACTGGGAACTGAGGCCTGGGGGCAAACCCATTGTTGTGGCGTCTTAACAGCCAAACACCTCTTGCACCAGGGAAGATTGAATAAGCACTCTCTTGGGCTACCTTTTATGACTCAAAGGAAGAGACCCTGAAACGCTGCTTTGGGGATGAAAAGCACAAGGGGCTGGGAAGTGCTACCTGGAATGGCAGTTGTAGGGGCTATAGTGCCTAGGTCCCAAAGCCCAGGTAAGGCTTCAACAGTGCCCTGGAACGTGAAGGCTCCCTCCACAGCGCTTTTTCCACATGTCTGCTCTGTAGCAGAGAGCTCTGGAGACTAGGCCTGGTCTGACAGGGAAACTGAGGGCTGGAGGCAAACCCATTGTTGTGGATTCTTAACAGCCAAACACCTCTTGCACCAGGGAAGATTGAAAAAGCACTCCCTTGGGCTACCTTTTATGACTCTAAGGAAGAGACCCTGAAACGCTGCTTTGGGGCTGAAAATGAAAAGGGGCTGGGAAGTGCTACCTGGAAAGTTAGGTGAAGAGGCCATAGTTCCTAGGTCCCAAAGCCCAGGTAAGGCTTCGACAGTGCCCTGAAACGTGAAGCCACCCTCCACAGCGCTTTTTCCACATGTCTGCTCTGTAACAGAGAGCTCTGGAGACTAGGACTGGTCTGACTTGGAAACTGAGGCCTGGAGGCAAACCCATTGCTGTGGAGTCTTAAGAGCGAAACACATCTTGCACCTGGGAAGATTGAATAAGCACTCCCTTGGGCTACGTTTTATGACTGTAAGGAAGAGACCCTGCCAGGCTGCCTTTGGCTGAAAATCACATGGGGCTGGGAAGTGCTAGCTTGAAAGTCAGTGATAGGGGCCATAGTGCCTAGGCCCAACCGCCTGGGTAGCGCTTTACCAGGGCACGGGAACAGCAAGGCACCGTCCTCAGATCTGAAGCCCCATGTGTAATCTGTATCAGAGAGCTCGCGAGACTAGGTCTGGTCTGACTGTGAAACTGAGGCCCTGGGAACAGAACCATTGTAGGGGCTTCTGAACAGTCCAACACTTTCTTTTCGAGGGAGAATGAAAAAGCAATATCTTGGGCTGCCTTTGCTCCCTCCATGGAAGAGAGCCTGCCACGCCACCCTCGGGCTGAAAATCACATGGAGCTGGGAATATTACCTGGGAGGTGAGTTTGTAGGGACCATAGTGAGTAGGACTCACTGCCCAGGTAAGGCTTAGAAAGTGCCCTGGAAAGTGAAGGCACCCTCCACTGCACATTTTCCACATGTCTGCTCTGTAGCAGAGAGCTCTGGAGACTAGTCCTGGTCTGATTAGGAAACTGAAGCCTGGAGGCAAACCCATTGTTGTGCCTTCTTCACAGCCAAACACCTATTGTGCCAGGGAGGATTGAATAAGCACTCCTTTGGGCTATCTTTTATGCTTCTAAGGAAGAGACCCTGAAAGGCTGCTTTGGGGCTGAAAATCAAAAGGGGCTGGAAAGTGCTAGCTGGAAAGTCAGTGGTAGGGGCCATAGTGCCTAGGTCCCACAGCCCAGGTAAGGCTTCGACAGTGCCCTGGAACGTGAAGGCACCCTCCACAGCGCTTTTTCCACATGTCTGTTCTGTAGCAGAGAGCTCTGGAGACTAGGCCTGGTCTGACTGGGAAACTGAGGCTCTGGAGTCAGACCCATTTTGTGGCTTCTGAACCGCCCTAGCATTGCTGTGCGAAGGAGGATTGACTCAGCACTCTGTCGGGCTGCCTTTTCTCCCTCCAAAGAAGACGTCCTGCTAGGCCGCATTCGAGCTGAAAATCACCCTGGACTGGGAAGGGCTATCCGGGAAGGCAGTTTTCAGCGGCTGGATCGCCTAGGCCCCACTTCCCGGGTAGGGCTTCCCCAGGGCCCGGGAACGTCAAGGCACTCTCCCCAACACTGTTTCTCCAAGTGGGCTCTGTGGCAGAGAGCTTGCGCGACTAGGCCTGCTCGCACTAGGAAACTGAGGCTCTGGAGTCAGACCCATTTTGTGGCATCTGAACAGCCCCAGCCTTGCTGTGCGAAGAGGATTGACTCAGCACTCTGTCGGGCTGCCTTTTCTCCCTCCAAAGAAGACGTCCTGCTAGGCCGCATTCGGACTAAAAATCACCCTGGACTGGGAAGGACTAGCCGGGAAGGCAGTTTTCAGCGGCTGGAGCGCCTAGGCCCCACTTCCCGGGTAGGGCTTCCCCAGGGCCCGGGAACGTCAATGCACTCTCCCCACCACTGTTTCTCCAAGTGTGCTCTGTAACAGAGAGCTCGCGCAACTAGGCCTGGTCTGACTAGAAAATTGAGGCTCTGGAGTCAGACCCATTTTGTGGCTTCTGAACCGCCCTAGCATTGCTGTGCGAAGGAGGATTGACTCAGCACTCTGTCGGGCTGCCTTTTCTCCCTCCAAAGAAGACGTCCTGCTAGGCCGCATTCGAGCTGAAAATCACCCTGGACTGGGAAGGGCTATCCGGGAAGGCAGTTTTCAGCGGCTGGATCGCCTAGGCCCCCACTTCCCGGGTAGGGCTTCCCCAGGGCCCGGGAACGTCAAGGCACTCTCCCCAACACTGTTTCTCCAAGTGGGCTCTGTGGCAGAGAGCTTGCGCGACTAGGCCTGCTCGCACTAGGAAACTGAGGCTCTGGAGTCAGACCCATTTTGTGGCATCTGAACAGCCCCAGCCTTGCTGTGCGAAGAGGATTGACTCAGCACTCTGTTGGGCTGCCTTTTCTCCCTCCAAAGAAGACGTCCTGCTAGGCCGCATTCGGACTAAAAATCACCCTGGACTGGGAAGGACTAGCCGGGAAGGCAGTTTTCAGCGGCTGGAGCGCCTAGGCCCCACTTCCCGGGTAGGGCTTCCCCAGGGCCCGGGAACGTCAATGCACTCTCCCCACCACTGTTTCTCCAAGTGTGCTCTGTAACAGAGAGCTCGCGCAACTAGGCCTGGTCTGACTAGAAAATTGAGGCTCTGGAGTCAGACCCATTTTGTGGCTTCTGAACCGCCCTAGCATTGCTGTGCGAAGGAGGATTGACTCAGCACTCTGTCGGGCTGCCTTTTCTCCCTCCAAAGAAGACGTCCTGCTAGGCCGCATTCGAGCTGAAAATCACCCTGGACTGGGAAGGGCTATCCGGGAAGGCAGTTTTCAGCGGCTGGATCGCCTAGGCCCCACTTCCCGGGTAGGGCTTCCCCAGGGCCCGGGAAACGTCAAGGCATTCTTCCCAGCACTGTTTCTCCAAGTGTGCTTTGTAGCAGAAAGCTCGTGCGACTAGGCCTGTTCTGACTAGGAAACTGAGGCTCTGGAGTCAGACCCATTTTGTGGCATCTGAACAGCCCCAGCCTTGCTGTGCGAAGAGGATTGACTCAGCACTCTGTCGGGCTGCCTTTTCTCCCTCCAAAGAAGACGTCCTGCTAGGCCGCATTCGGACTAAAAATCACCCTGGACTGGGAAGGACTAGCCGGGAAGGCAGTTTTCAGCGGCTGGAGCGCCTAGGCCCCACTTCCCGGGTAGGGCTTCCCCAGGGCCCGGGAACGTCAATGCACTCTCCCCACCACTGTTTCTCCAAGTGTGCTCTGTAACAGAGAGCTCGCGCAACTAGGCCTGGTCTGACTAGAAAATTGAGGCTCTGGAGTCAGACCCATTTTGCCACTGTAAACTGCCTTCCCGGCTGACACCTGCCCGATGGCACCTGCACCTGGTCCAGGCTCGGCAGGCTCTCTTCCTTGCAGGGAGGAATGGCAGCTCCAGAGAGTCGTTTTCAGCCTTCCCTCGGCGGGGCAAGAGAGAAGCTCTTCAGACACCAAAACACTGGGGCTGTTCCAGGGCTTGACTTCCCATGTCAGACCAGGCCTAGTCGTGCAAGCTCTCTGCTACAGAGCACACTTGGAGAAACAGTGGTGGGGAGAGTGCCTTGACGTTCCCTGGCTTGGGGAAGCCCTACCCCGGCGGTGGCGCCTAGGCACTGTGGCCTCTTCCACTGACTTTCCAGGTAGCATTTCCAGCCCCATGTGATTTTCAGCCAAAGGCAGCCTGGAAGGGTCTCTTTCTTAGAGTCATAAAAGGTAGCCCAAGGGCATGCTTATTCAGGCTTCCCTGGTGCAAGAGGTGTTTGTCTGTTAAGAAGCCACAACACTAGGTCTGGTCCCAGGGCCACAGTTTCCCAGTCAGAAAAGACCTAGTCTCCAGAGGTCTCTGCTACAGAGAACACATGGGGCAATAGCGCTGAGGAGTGTTCCTTGAGGTTCCCTGGCTTGGGGAAGCCCTACCCAGGCGGTAGCTCCTTGGCACTGTGACCTCTTCCACTGACTTTCCAGGTAACACTTTCCAGCCCCTTGAGATATTCAGCCAAAGGCAGCCCGTCAGGGTCTCTTCCTTAGAGTCATAAAAGGTAGCCCAAGGGAGTGCTTATTCAAGCTTCCCAGGTGCAAGAGGGGTTTGGCTGGTAAGACACCACAACAATGGTTTTGCCTCCAAGCCTCAGTTTCCCAGTCAGACCAGGCCTAATCTCCAGAGAGCTCTCTGCTACAGAGCAGACCTGTGGAAAAATCGCTGTGGAGGGTGCCTTCACGTTCCAGCGCACTGTCGAAGCCTTACCTTGGGTTTGGGGCCTAGGCGCTGTGGCCCCTACAACTGACTTTCCAGGTAGCACTTTCCAGCCCTTTGTGATTTTCAACCCGAAAGCAGCCTGGCAGAGTGTCTTCCTTAGAGTCATAAAAGGTAGCCCAAGGGAGTGCTTATTCAATCTTCCCTGGTGCAAGAGGTGTTTGGCTGTTGAGTCGCCACAACAATGGGTTTACCACCAGGCCTCAGTTTCCCAGTCAGACCAGGCCTAGTCTCCAGAGCTCTCTGCTACAGAGCAGACATGTGGAAAAATCGCTGTGGAGGGTGCCTTCACGTTCCAGGGCACTGTCGAAACCTTACCTGGGCTTTGGGACCTAGGCACTATGGCCCCTAAAACTGACTTTCCAGGTAGCACTTTCTAGCCCCTTGTGATTTTCAACCAAAGGCAGCCTGGCATGGTGTCTTCCTTAGAGTCATAAAAGGTAGCCCAAGGGAGTGCTTATTCTACCTTCCCTGGTGCAAGAGATGTTTGTCTGTGAAGAAGCCACAACAATTGGTCTGATCCCAGGGCCTCAGTTTCCCAGTCAGAACAGACCTAGTCTCAAGAGCTCTCTACTAAACAGCACACATCGGTAATAGCTCTGAGGAGGGTTCCTTGAGGTTCCCTGGCTTGGGGAATCCCTACCGGGGTAGTGGGGCCTAGGCACTGTGGCCTCTTCCACTGACTTGCCAGGTAGCAGTTTCCAGCCTCTTGTGATTTTCAGCCAAAGGAAGCCAGGCAGGATCTCTTCCTTAGAATCATAAAAGGTAGCCCAAGGGAGTGCTCATTCAATCTTCCCAGGTGCTAGAGTTGTTTGGCTGTTAAGACACCACAACAATGGGTTTGCCTCGAGGCCTCAGTTTCTTATTCAGTCCAGGCCTTGTCTACAGTGCTCTCTGCTACAGAGGAGACATGTGGAAAAAGCGCTGTGGAGGGTGCCTTCATGTTCCAGGGCACTGTCGAAGCCTTACCTGGGCATTGGACCTAAGCACTATGGCCCCTACAACTGACTTTCCAGGTAGCACTTTTCAGCCCCTTGTGAAATTCAACCAAAGGCAGCCTGGCAGGTTGTCTTCCATAGAGTCTTAAAAGGTAGCCCAAGGGAGTGCTTATTCAATCTTCCCTGGTGCAACAGTTGTTTGTCTGTGAAGAAGCCACAACAAAGGGTCTGCTCCCAGGGCCTTAGTTTCCCATTCAGAACAGACCTAGTCCCAAGAGCTCTCTGCTACAGAGCACACATGGGGCAATAACTCTGATGAGTGTTCCTTGAGGTTCCCTGGCTTGAGGAAGCCCTACACGGGCGCTGGGGCCTAGGCACTGTGGCCACTTCGGCTGACATTCCAGGTAGCACTTTCCAGCCCCTTGTGATTTTCAGCCAAAGGCAGCCTGGCAGGGTCTCTTCCTTAGTGTCATAAAAGGTAGCCCAATGCAGTGATTATTCAATCTTCCCAGTTGCAAGAAGTGTTTGGCTGTTAAGACACCACATCAATGGGTTTGCCTCCAGGCCTCAGTTTCCCATTCAGACAGGCCTAGTCTCCAGAGCTCTCTGCTACAGAGCAGACATGTGGAAAAGGCGCTGTGGAGGGTGCCTTCATGATCCAGGGCACTGTCAAAGCCTTACCTGGGCTTTGGGAACTAGGCTCTATGGCCCCTACAACTGACTTTCCAGGTAGCAATTCCCAGCCCCTTGTGATATTAAGCCCCAAAGCAGCGTTTCAGGGTCTCTTCCTTAGGGTCCTAAAAGGTAGTCCAAGGGAGTTCTTATTCAATCTTCGGTGGTGCAAGAGGTGTTTGTCTGTGAAGAATCCACAACAATGGGTCTGCCCCCAGAGCCTCAGTTTCCCAGTCAGAACAGACCTAGTCTCAAGAGCTCTCTGCTACCGAGCACACATGGGGTAATAGCTCTGTGGAGTGTTCCTTGACGTTCCCTAGCTTGGGGAAGCCCTAACCGGGCGATGGGCCCTAGGCAATGTTGCCTCTTCCACTGAATTTCCAGGTAGCACTTTCCAGCCCCTTGTGATTATCAGCCAAAGGCAGCCAAGCAGGGTCTCTTCTTAGAGTCATAAAAGGTAGCCCAAGGGAGTGTTTATTCAATCTTCCCCGGTGCTAGTGTTGTTTAGCTGTTAAGAAACCACAACAATGGGGTTGCCTCCAGGCCTCAGTTTCCCGTTCAGACCAGGCCTAGTCTCCAGAGCTCTCTGCTACAGAGCAGACACGTGGATAAAGCGCTGTGGAGGGTGCCTTCACGTTCCAGGGCACTTTCGAAGCCTTACCCGTGCGGTGGGCCCTAATTGCTATGGCCCCTACAAACATACTTCCAAGGTAGAAGTTCCTACCCCCATGTGATTTTCAGCCTGAGGGCGGCATGGCAGGTATTCTTCCATGGAGTGAGCAAAGGCAGCACAAGGTATTGCTTTTTACATCCTCCCTCGAACAGCAAGTGTTGGGGTGTTCAGAAGCCACAATAATGGGTCTGCTCCTAGGGCCTCAGTTTCCCAGTCAGAACAGACCTAGTCTCAAGAGCTCTCTGCTACAGAGCACACATGGTGCAATATCTCAGAGGAGGTTTGCTTGAGGTTCCCTGGCTTGGTGAAGCCCTAACTGGGCGGTGGGGCGCCTAGGCACTATGGCCTCTGCCTCTGACATTCAGGTAGCTCTTTCCAGCACCTTGTGATTTTCAGCCAAAGGCAGCCTGGCAGGGTCTCTTCCTTAGAGTCATAAAAAGTAGCCCAAGGGAGTGCTTTTTCAATCTTCCCTGGTGCAAGAGATGTTTGTCTGTTAAGAAGCCACAAGTATGGGTTTGCCTCCATGCCTCAGTTTCCTAGTCAGACCAGGCCTAGTCTCCAGAGCCCTCTGCAACAGAGCATACATGTGGAAAAAGTTGCTGTGGAGGGTGCCTTCACGTTCCATGGCAATGACAAATCCTTACCTGGGCGGTGGGGCCTAATCGCTATGGACCCTACAAACGGACTTCCCAGGTAGCACTTCCCAGTCCCATGTGATTTTCAGCCCGAGGGTATCGTAACAGGCTCTCTACCATGGAGGGAGCAAAGGCAGCACAAGATATTGCTTTTTCCATCCTCCCTCGAACAGCAAGTGTTGGGCAGTTCAGAAGCGCCTACATTGTGACTGCTCCCAGGGCCTCAATTTCCCAGTCAAAACAGACCTAGTATCAAGAGCTCTCTCCTACAGAGCACACATGGGGCAATAGCCCAGAGGAGGGTTCCTTGAGGTTCCCTAGCTTGGGTAGCCCTACCCGGGCGGAGGGGCCTAGGCACTGTAGCTTCTACCTCTGACTTTCCAGGTATCACTTTCCAGGCCCTTGTGATTTTCAGCCAAAGGCAGCCTGGCAGGGTCTCTTTCTTAGAGTCATAAAAGGTAGCCCAAGGGAGTGCTTATTCAATCTTCCCTGGTGCAAGAGGTGTTTGGCTGTTAAGAAGCCATAACAATGGGTGTGCCTCCAGGCCTCAGTTTCCTTGTCAGACCAGGCCTAGTCTCCAGAGCTCTCTGCTACAGAGCAGATAGGTGGAAAATGTGCAGTGGAGGGTGCCTTCACGTTCCAGTGTGCTTTCTAAGCCCTACGTGTGCAGTGAGTTCTACCTGCTATGGTCCCTACAAACTCTCCGCCCAGGTAACATTTCTAGACCCATGTGATTTTCAGCCCGAGGGTGGCGTGGCAGGCCCTCTTCCATGGAGCGAGCAAAGGCAGCCCAAGGTATTGCTTTTTCCATCCTCCCTCGAACAGCAAGTGTTGGACTGTTCAGAAGCCCCTACAAAGGTTCGGTTTCCAGGGCCTCAGTTTCCCAGTCAGACCAGACCTAGTCTCGCGAGCTCTCTGCTACAGAGTACACATCGGTCATTTGCTCTGGGGAGGGTGCCTTGATGTTCCCATGCCCTGGGGAAGCCCTACCCAGGCTGTTGGGCCTAGGCACTATGGCCCCTACCACTGACTTTCCAGGTAATACTTCCCAGCCCCTTTTGATTTTCAGCCCGAAAGCAGCGTTTCAGGGTCTCTTCCTTAGAGTCATAAAAGGTAGCCCAAGGGAGTGCTTATTCAATCTTCCCTGGTGCAAGACGTGTTTGTCTGTTAAGAAG
>JAGTYA010000488.1:0-23964 GCA_024291935.2 Okapia johnstoni | reverse complement strand
TCACATAAAGCAGATGTAGATGTTTTTTCTCAGAACTCTCTTGCTTTTCCAATGATCCAATGGATTGATGATAATTTGATCTCTGGTTCCTCTGCCATTTCTAAATCCAGCTTGAACATCTGGAAGTTCATGTTCACAAACTGTTGAAGCCTGGCTTGGAGAATTTTGAGCATTACTTTGCTAATGCCTCAAAATTCAAGCTTTTTGTGTGAGATAAGTGGCATTGTGTGATAGTTTGAATGTTCTTTGCATTGGCCATACTTTGGTGTTGCCTTTTCTTTGGGATTGGAATGAAACTTGGCCTTTTCCAGTTCTGTGGCCACTGCTGATTTTCTAAATTTTGCTGAACATAATATTGAGTGCAGCATTATCTTTTAGGATCTGAAATAGCTCAACTAGAATTCTTTCCATCACCTCTGCTAGCTTTGTTCATAGTGATGCTTCCTAAAAGGTCCCACTTGAACTTCGCATATCCAGGAATATAATGTACTGGCTCTAGGTGAATGGATCTCACACCACTGTGGTTTTTCTGGTTCATTAAAAATCATATTTTTATTTTTTTTTTTTTTTTTTTTTTTTTGTGTATATACTTTATATAAATTGCTTTTGTTTGATAACACACTCAAAACACTATTATCCAACAAATTTCCTGTGCCCTTCAGGGTTAAATGGTCAGAGGTCTTTCTTCAACCTGGATTATCTCTGTCATCAGTTTTGTAATTTAGGGTTATTGTTTTTTGGTTGCTAAGTCTAGTCAAGGGGGGGGGGGGGGGGGGGGGGGGGGTACTTATGGTTTTTTTTCCAATAGTCATGTATGGGATGTGAGACGTTGGATTGGTGAAGAAGCTGGAAGCCCCGAAAGAATATGATGCTTTATTGAACGGTGGTGTTGGGAATAAGAAGACTCTTGAGAGTCCCTCGGACTGCAAGAAGATCCAACCAGTCCATCCTAAAGGAAGATCAGTCCTGGGTGTTCATTGGAAGGACTGATGTTGAAGCTGAAACTCCAATACTTTGGCCTGTCTTCATGCGAAGAGTTGACTCATTGGAAAAATACCCTAATGCATGGGAAGGATAATGGGGGCAGGAGGGAGGAAGGGGACGACAGAAGGATTGAGATGGCCTTGGATGGCATCCACCCGACTCGAAATGGACATTGGGTTTGGGTTAGACTCCAGGATGTGTCGTGTTTGATGGATAAGGGAGGGAGGCCTGGAGTGCTGCGATTCATGGGGTCACAAGGACGTTCGGACAACGACTGAGTGATCTGAACTGAAACTGAAGTCAACGTCTGACTCTTTGCCAACCTCCATGGTCTATAGCCTGCCAAGCTCCTCTGTCTATAGGAATTTTTCCTCAGGCAAGGAATACTGGAGTGGGTTTGCCATTCCTTCTCCAGGGGGATCTTCCTAGTCCAAGGGATTGAAACTCTGTCTCCTTGCCATTGGCCGGCAGATTTTTTCACCACTGAGCCACCAGGAGAAAGCCCTTGCCCCTGCCTGGACTTAGTAAGAATGTCCCTTCTCATGTTAGTATTAGAATATAAGTTACTAAGTGCTACAAAGGAGGTGGAAGAATATGAAAGAATGGAAAAATAATTCCAAAGTTCGCTTTAGATAGAGAATTTTTAGGGGCCCTAAAAAAAACATGTAATCAAAAAAATATATTTTTTTTAACTTTAGTCTTATACGTAGTTCCTCATCGGGTTTGCTAACACGAACGGATTTTTTTTTTTTATTTTTTTTTTTTTGTAAAATAAATACCAACATTTACCAATATTCTGATTTCTAGTTGATTGCAATTTATATCACTTGATTATTGAGAAAATCCTGCCACAAATGCTTTTTAGTTAATAAAAAGAGATTGTTGGATGTCGTCTGTATGAATCTGAGTCCGTCCTCCATCCTGCCAAGTACCTTGTTATCATTTTCAGTTCTTTGGACCAATAGGTCTGAATTAAATAACTTTCATTTTTTCTTACTCATGTATATCTTTTTTTTTTTTTTTTAAGAATATAATGGTTGTGACATACTCAGCATTTGAGGATTAGGAATGATTTTCCTTAAAGTGAAAATTTAATTGGAAAGAGAAATGCATCATTCTTCATCAGCCGAACTGATTTGAAAAAACTGCGGTACGGCAAAATGTTGTTTTTCCGAATAATGTCACTAACTTAAAATAGGAAGGAAAGAATTTGGCAGTTAAGTGAATGGATTCCTTAGTGGCAGGGAAGCAAAATGCTTAGTTTTTTGGTATCTTATGACTGGAGAGAAAAAGAAACAGAAAGAAATAGGAAACTGTATTTATCCTTATAAAGACACGAGTAAGGAGTTTGAGAAAATGAACCCAAAGAGGGCACTTTTTTTTTCTTGTCTTTCCTTTTTTTTTGTAATAAATTGGAAAACAAAATATATCACCTGGGAAACAGCTAACCCAAATCTCATTTTTTGTCACTGTTGTAGCTATTTCTGTTTCAAATTGTTTTCCCCATGAGAGCCAGCAATTCCTCCCCACCCTGAACTACCAAGTTTTTCAATGGCAGCCAATCTGGAGTGTTGCATATATCTAGCCCTATGACAGCTGCATTTATGGAACTAAAAGAACTGCATCTAAATTCATGAGCCGATAAAAAGTAATCTGTGGCTAAAGTCTTTTTTTATACCAGAATATACAATGATAATCACACCCCTTGAATTACAAATGTTCCATAAACCATTCAAACTGGTACTGAGTTACTGACATTATTTGAAGTAACGCCATAATAAAACACATTTTAAAAGACAAACCCATAATTTACTTACTTCTTGCTTAAAAAATGTTTCAGAAATCTTTTGAGATCATTAATTGATAGAAACCATGATTTCCATAGACCATCAAAGACTTGAATAGGTTTTAATAAACCAGGAGAATTTAAAGTGGGCTCTAGCTAGCTTGCTACCTGTATTTATTTCTCCAACTTCTCCTAGCCTTTCTTAATGATCTGAAATTACAGCTAAAAATTAATTAAAAAATATAAAGTGACCTGAAGCTTTTTAATTAATTTTTTTTTTCTAGAGGGGAATGCAGTAAATCACAAATATCTCTTATTCCCTAATTTTTTTTTTAGAGTAAATTTGTAAAGAGTCCCTAGTCTAGACAAATTAAACTTTCATAGTACACAGGAGCATGGGTTCAATAAATTGTGAATATAAAAAATGTTTAAAAAAAAGTATTTATAATTACCTTCTGACCATATTTTTATGATTTGAAATTTACACCTTAGTGTTATATTAACCTTTAGAAATGGTAACTGTTAAGTCATGATTTTTTATCATTAGCCACAGGACTTTTTGAGAATCTCTCAGTGGGCTGTGTTGATTTAACTGTCTGGTTGAGCTAAAATGATAGTGCAGAAATATATTTAATAATTGCTATTCCAGGGATTTTATAGCTTTCGAGTTGAGAGTTTTACTTCAACTATCACTTTACTTTCACTCTATATAAAATCTGATCAAACAAAATTATCTTTACCTAATATTTACCCCTTTGTGATATGTATGGTTATGGTGAATAAAGAGTCATGTTCATATATTTAAATTCAAAACAATAGAAGGCAAGCGCTTGACAGAGATGAACCTCAAAATTAAAACCTATAATTTTAAAACTAAGAATCCAAACAAGTCATTTCATTTAAAAATAAATAATCACACACATATGAACACACTAACTATGTGGGGGGAAGGCAGCATGCCCTTTAAACAAGGACAATTAAAATATGAAATACCACACTGGTGTTTGCTTGAGTAGTGCCAAATCAGTAATTAAAGCTTAAGAATAGCTCAAAGGCACTTGGGTAAATATGATTTTAAAGAGAAAGACAGCAGGAATCAAGATAAAGGAATAAAGAAATAAGATATTTGGGACCAAAATGAAATGGATAATATATGAATGAACATAAATGGGAAACAAAAATGAACAAGATATAGCAAAAATTTCAGATAGGACAGCTACTGATGCTGTCATTTACTTTAAGAGATAAGCTCTCAACTTCTAATAATTTATCCAAGGATTACAGGTTGCATTTGACTGGGAAAAAAAACCATTTGAAAGGTCAAGCAGGGAAGCAGACTCTTTCCCTAAGTAAATTAATCAGAAAAAGGTTAATTTTAGTCACAGGATCATCTCTTCTAAACTTTTTGAGGATTGCTAAATAATATAATGGGAATACTCTGAGATCTCTTCAAAAAATTAGAGATACCAAGGGAATGTTTCATGCAAAGATGGGCTTGATAAAGAACAGAAACAAGCAGGGACCTTAAAAAATAAGAAGATAGTAAGAACTGGCAAGAATACACAGGAAGAACTACACAAAAAAGATCTTAATGACCCAGATAACCACAATGGTGTAGTCAATCACCTAAAGCCAAACATTCTAAGTGAGAGCTCAGTGGGCCTTCTTAGAAACCATTGCTACAAACAAAGCTAGTGGCGAAATGATGGAATTCCAGCTGAGCGCCTATTCACAAATCCTAAAAGATGATCCTGTGAAAATGCTGCACTCAATATGTCAGGCAAATTTGGAAAACTCAGCAGCAACACACAAGGACTGAAAAAGGTCAGTTATCATTCAATCCTAAAGAAGGGCAATGCCAAACAAATGTTCAAACTACTGAACATTTTTGCTCTTTTTGTGTGCTAGCAAAGTTGTGTTACAAAATCCTTCCCAATCAAGCTTCAACAGTAATGTTGAACCAAGAACTTTCAGATATACAAGCTGTGTTGAGAAAAGGCAGAGGAACCAGAGATCAAATTTGTCAACATCTGTTGGATCATAGAAAAAGCAAGGGACATTTCAGGAAAAATATCTACTCCTGCTTCCCTGACTATGCCAAAGCCTTTGACTGTATGGCATCACAACAAAACTGTGGAAAATTCTTAAAGAGATGGGCGATACAAGACTACCTTAACTGTATCACTGAGAAAACCTTTATGGAGGACAAGAAAGCAACAATTAGAACTGGACAAGGAACAATGGCACGGGCTCAGATTTGGAAAAGGAGTACATCAAGGCTGTAATCTTTGTCACCCTACTTATTTAACTTATATATGCTGAGCACTATGATGTGAAATGCTGGTTTAGGTGAATCAGATGCTAGAATCAAGATGGCTGGGAGAAATATCAAGAATCTCATGTATGTAGATGATATATCACCCTAATGGCAAGACAGCAAAAAGGAACTAAAGAACCTCTTGATGAAGGTGAAAGAAGAAGAGTGAAAATGGCTTAAAAGTCAATATTCAAAACTCTAAGGGATCATGGCATCTGGTCCCATTAACTTTACGGCAAATAGATGGGAAAAAAAGAAATGGAAACTGTAACAGACTTTATTTTCTTGGCCTCCAAATATCACTGCAGACAGTGACTGCAGCCATGTAATTAAAAGGCACTTGCTCCTTGGAAAATAAAGTAACTCTGACAAACCTTTAAAAATGTGAAAGTGAAGTCGCTCAGTCATGTCCAAACTGCCACCCATGGACTGTAGACCCAGCAGACTCACTCTGTTCATGGAATTCTCCAGGCCCCCCCCAAGAGTACTGGAGTGGGTTTTTTTTTTTACCATTTGATTCTCCAGAGATCTTTCCCAACTCTGGGATTGAAACAGGTCTCCTGCATTGCAGGCAGATTCTTTCCATCTGAGCCACCAGGAAGGTCATCATGACAAACCTAGAAAGCATATTAAAAAGCAGAGACATTACATTGCTGACAAAGGTCCATACGTTCACAGCTGTGGTTTTCCCAGTAGTCATGTACAAATGTCAGTGTTGGGCCATAAAAAAGACTGAGCGCCAAACAATTGATACTTTCGATTTGAGGTGCTGGAGAAGACTCTTGAGAGTCCCTTGGACAGCAAGGATATCCAAACAGGTTCAATCCTAAAGGGCAATCAACCTTGAATATTCATTAGAAGGACTGATACTGAAGATGAAGCTCCAATCCTTTTTGGTCACTTGGTGTGAAGAACTGACTCATTGGAAAAGACCTTGATGCTGGGAAAGTTTGAGCGCAAGAGGAAAAGGGGATGACAGAGGATGAGAATGTTGGATGGCAACACAGACCCCATGGACATGAGTGTGAGAAAACTCCAGGGAGATGGTAATGGACAGAGAAGCCTGTGTGCTGCAGTCTATGGGGGATGCAAAGAGTTGGCCATGACTTAGCAACTTGAACAAACAAAAGCAACAAATTACCTTACCAAAAAAAATTAAACATTACTTACTATAAATATTGAAATAATATAATTTAATTGACAGTGTGAAATAAAAACAGGACTCCAAGATCCACCTTCAAAAGTGGAAAAGCATGGGTCTGCCATACCAAGAAGAGATCTTATAGGACTCATTTGGAGTCTGGGTCTAACTATTTTATATAGATAAAGTAATTGATCTCTTAGCCTACAATTTGCTTTCTTAATATCAGAGACAGGGACTAGATATCACTTGCATTGCTTTTGCAAATCATGAAATTTAGAATACAAAGATCATGCTCAAGTTTTCCACAGCATAATGCAATTGTCTTTCTTATATTGGCTTTCTTCCTGCATGTTAAATCATAAAATTTTTTCAATTCCTAACCATTTGGTCTACTGTTTTGCACTCATCATAGCTTGTAGCAAATACAGTGATGGGGCACACAGAGTAATTCTCAATAATCTTCTTAGTGAATTGATTTAAAAGGAAGATAGAGAAACCCTAAGTGCATGGGTGACAAAACAGTGTCAGATGGGTATATACTATACTTAGCAGAAAACAAAATTTCAATTAAGAAAAAAGAAAAATGAATGTGCTCATTAAAAATAAACTTCAGGCTCTGTTCTAGTGTTATCTTGAATGTTTTAAATAGAGGTTTTAATCAATTACATTTTTTATTTTTTTTTATTGAAGGATAATTGCTTTACAGAAATTGTATTGTTTTCTGTCAAACCTCAACATGAATCAGCCATAGGTATACATATATCCCTCCCTTTTGAACTGTCCCTCCCATCTCCCTCCCCATCCTAATACCCATCTAGGTTGATACAGAGCTCTGATTTTTTAAGCAATCACTTTGTGTCACGCAACCTTTTATCCTCTAGCTCTGCCTTGCAAACTCTCTGTATTTGTCAGTCTAGACCTTTTCTTCTTCAGTTTGTAGCTGTTTTTCTACCTAGGGCTTGGATGTTTGGTAGATCTCTCTAATCTCCTGTTCCTAACATGAACATGTGGGGTTTTCTGTGATTGTCCCCGTGAGAGTTGAAAGCAGTGGTTGAGAATACAGGTTCTAGAACCTGAGATTTGACTGCAAATTGTGACTAACTCACTACACACTGTAAGACATGCTATTTATAAACCCAGTGCATCAGATTTTCACCTGTAAAAAAAATGAGAATAATAATAGCATTTATTTCTAACAGAATTTTGCAGAATGGAGTAAGTTAATATTGATGAAGTTCATGACAAACATGTAAACCTTGAACAAACGTTAGGTATCTTCCATAAACTCCTATTATCTTCTGGCACTCTGATGGTAACTGTCCAGGAAATTTAGATTTGTAAAATAGCGTTTCTACAATTTTCAAATATTTCCGCAGTTGGGAAGGAAAGCCATCCATGTCTTTCAGACATCTGGATCCATTTATCAAGAGAGAGATGGGCAGAGATCATTTAGTCTAACACTTCTATTTTTGTTTGTTTGTTCATTTTTGACAGATGAAGGAATAATCCCAGGGGCATTCATGACTTGGTTAAAACCCACCCAGTGAATCTGGCAGTGCAACCTCCTGTAAGATGACATTTCCTCTCATGATCACAGTAAATTTCTAAGTCCAATATTTAGTTTTATTAGTCAAAAATGATTAACTGAATCAAAATTCATGAATTAAATTAAGGTGAGACGATCTCTGGACTGTGGGCGTTATGGTGATTGAGTTTTCACTGTATGGTGATTATAAAGAAAATCTTAAAAAACTTAGGTGTTTCTGGGTACAGGGTATACTGACATGCTGAAGACTCTCCTATGGTCTTCACTAGACAAAGGATTATAATATTTCTTGTGAAGGATTTTTCTGCATATAAGATATAGGAGATAAGAATTCCTCACACTTTAGGAGAAACCGTTGAGTGACGATAAATTGAAACTTTACCTCAATCTGAGACAAATTGAGAGTTCTGGGGAAAAGAGATCTGCCATGCACAAAAAGGTAAGGATTTGGCTCTAGTTAACTTTGAAAGATAAGATAGATATAGATATAGATATAGATTTTCCCCTAAAAATAGAAGTAAACCTAAATCTACCTATTTATATATACAACTTGGTTCTTCAAAGATGAAATAGAGAAAGATTAATGAGATGGAGCCAAAGTTAAACTTGGAAATGTATTTCTTCATTTCCATTTAAAAAACAGATTCTAAGCATTTGTCTCATGCATCGAACCTGGAATGGTGTTCTGTTTCACATATAATATACATGTTTCAATGCTATTCTCTCAGAACATCCCACCCTCACCTTCTCCCTCAGAGTCCATAAGACTGTTCTATGCATCTGTGTCTCTTATTCTGTCTCGCATAGGGAGGTGGGAGGGGGGTTCAGGATGGGGAACACATGTAAACCCAGGGCTGATTCATGTCAATGTATGGCAAAAACCACTACAATATTGTAAAGTAATTAGCCCCCAACTAAAATAAATAAATTTATTAAAAAAAAAAACCCAGATTCTAGAACTCTAGAGACATTTATATTCTTATGTATAAAATTTAGCAGATGCTTAATAAGTATTTATTCTATACATGGAAGTTTATGGAATTCAGAAAGATGAAGAGAATTTAGATCAGTGGGCAAAATATTGTGCTTTGTAGTCCCAAGACTGCTAAAATTAACTCAATATATGACATTGGCAATAGTTTCTCAGCTTCCCTAGGTTTTAGTTTCTTACTCTGTAAATTGAGGAGGTTGGATAACTAATGTTCATTTCAACTCTAATATGGCGGAAAAGTTACCAGGGAACACACTGTAAAGAACAGTGTATTTCAAGCCAGGAATTCTATTTCTGATCTTCCAACTAAATTATTGTTTGACCTTAAATCAGTAATTTAACTTCTACCAGACTCTTTTCTTCTCAATTATAAAATGAAGTGTTGTACTATTTGATCTCTAAAGTTTCTTATGGGTGCAAAAATCTATGATTCAATTCCTGATCCTGTCCTCAAAAAGCATTCCATCCATTTAAGGAGACAAGATATGTACATAAAAAGGTCAGTGGCAATATCAGCCAAAAATAGAACAGATGCCACTAGGCAATGCATGCTGTAACGCCAAATAAATGGGGGCAAATGCTAAGTAATATAAATGTGGGACAGGAGAAATCTTCCTAGGTTGAAACAGTAAGAAAATTGTTCATAGAAAAGTCGGTATAGCAGATTTTTAAAGGATAGATTTGGTGAACCATAGTCATCCAAGGAGCTGAGTGTTACAGTGAGCAGAATGCTCAAGTAGGAAAATACATTCCAAGACAGATAAAAAGACCAAAATGCTGCCAAAAGGGGATGGCAGTGTGGCTGAGCAGTTTGGATGTTTTATTTAGGCATTTTTTAAAATGATGCTTTAGAAGGAATCATTTGAGTAAGATGTAGGTTGGATACTTCTTTTCCCTTCTTAATTAAGCAATTAACATTTGAGTACCTATAAGAATCTGGATCATCCATGAAACTGGATGCAAAATGTGGAGATTATAACTTCATTTATAGGTATTATTGATGACACCTCTTCATGCATTATTTCTCCTAAATAGTTATTTATTTTATTTTATTTTTTTTAATAAATTTATTTATTTATTTATTTAGTTGGGGGCTAATTACTTTACAATATTGTAGTAGTTTTTGCCATACATTGACATGAATCAGCCATGGGTTCACATGTGCTCCCCCTCCCTCCCCATCCCATCCCTCTGGTTCATCCCAACGCTCCAGCCCTGAGCATTTGTCCCATGCATAGAACATGGAATGGTGTTCCGCTTCACATATGACAATATACATGTTTCAATGCTATTGTCCCAGAACGTCCCACCCTCACCTTCTTCCTCAGAGTCCACAGGACTGTTCTATGCATCTGTGTCTCTTATTCTGTCTCACATATTTTAAAATTAATTTCTACCACAAGGTAGAAATGCCATTTCCAGGCAATTTCAGACCAGTGCAAATTATAGATTCTTTGATACTAAGAGAAGTCTATCTTTACAAGCAAATTGCACTAGAAATTTAAATACAAATATTTGTTTGACAAGTAAAAGGTGATGTAGCCCTGAGGTAGAAGGTTGTGACTTTATTTTTATTTATTTATTTATTTATTTATTTATTTATTTATTTATTTATTATTTATTTATTTTTTTATTTTAGTTGGAGGCTAATTACTTTACAATATTGTAGTAGTTTTTGCCATACATCGACATGAATCAGCCATGGATTCACATGTGCTCCCCCTCCCAAACCCTCCTCCCACCTCCCTCCCCCTCCCATCCCTCAGTGTCATCCCAACGCTCCATCCCTGAGCATCCGTCCCATGCATAGAACATGGAATGGTGTTTACCGCTTCACATATGACAATATACATGTTTCAATGTTATTTGTCCCAGAACGTCCAAACCCTCACCTTCTCCCTCAGAGTCCACAGGACTGTTCTATGCATCTGTGTCCTCTTATTCTGTTCTCACATATAGGGTTACCATTACCATCTTTAAAATTCCATATACATGCATTAGTATACTGTATTGGTGCTTTCCTTTCTGGCTCACTTCACTCTGTATAATGGGCTCCAGTTTCATACCATCTGAATCGAACGGATTCAAATGTATTTAGTTTTAATGGCTGAGTAATAATTCCATTGTGTATATGTTACCAAACAGCTTCCCTTATCCATTCGTCTGCCGATGGACATGTCTAGGTTGCTTCCATGTCCTGGCTATTGTAAACAGTGCTGCGATGAACATTGGGGTACACGCGTCTCTTTCAATTCTGGTTTCCTCGGTGTATATGCCTAGCAGTGGGATTGCTGGGTCATATGGCAGTTCTATTCCCAGTTTTTTAAGGAATCTCCACACTGTTCTCCATAGTGGCTGTACTAGTTTGCATTCCCACCAACAGTGTAAGAGGGTTCCCTTTTTCTCCACACCCTCTCCAGCAATTGTATTGCTTGTAGACTTTTGGATAGCGGCCATTCTGACTGGTGTGTAATGGTACCTCACTGTGGTTTTGATTTGCAATTTCTCTAATAATGAGTGATGTTGAGCATCTTTTCATGTGTTTGTTAGCCATCTGTAATGTCTTCTTTGGAATGAAATGTCTGTTTAGTTCTTTGGCCCATTTTTTTTGATTGGGTCGTTTATTTTTCTGGAATTCAGCTGCAGGAGTTGCTTGTATATTTTTGAGATTAATTGTTTGTCTGTTGCTTCGTTTGCTATTATTTTCTCCCATTCTGAAGGCTGTCTTTTCACCTTGCTTATAGTTTCCTTTGTTGTGCAAAAGCTTTTAATTTTGATTAGGTCCCATTTGTTTATTTTTGCTTTTATTTCCAATATTCTGGGGGGTGGGTCATGGAGGATCCTGCTGTGTTTTATGTCGGAGAGTGTTTTTGCCTATGTTTTCCCTCTAGGAGTTTTTATGGTTTCTGGTCTTACATTTAGATCTTTAATCCATTTTGAGTTTATTTTTGTGTATGGTGTTAGGAAGTGTTCTAGTTTCATTCTTTTACAAGTGGTTGACCAGTTTTTCCCAGCACCACTTGTTAAAGAGATTGTCTTTTCTCCATTGTATACTCTTGCCTCCTTTGTCGAAGATAAGGTGCCCATAGGTGCGTGGGTTTATCTCTGGGCTTTCTATTTTGTTCCATTGATCTATATTTCTATCTTTGTGCCAGTACCACACTGTCTTGATGACTGTGGCTTTGTAGTAGAGCTTGATGTCAGGCAGGTTGATTCCTCCAGTTCCATTCTTCTTTCTCAAGATTGCTTTGGCTATTCGAGGTTTCTTTATACTTCCATACAAATTGTGAAATGATTTGTTCTAGTTCTGTGAAAAATATCATTGGTAGTTTGATAGGGATTGCATTGAATCTGTAGATTGCTTTGGGTAGTATACTCATTTTCACTATATTAATTCTTTCCAATCCATGAACACGGTATATTTCTCCAATCTGTTTTGTGTCCTCTTTGATTTCTTTCATCAGTGTTTTATAGTTTTCTATATATAAGTCTTTTGTTTCTTCAGGTAGAAATATTCCTAAGTTATTTTTATTCTTTTTGTTGCAATGGTGAATGGTATTTGTTTCCTTGATTTCTCTTTCTGTTTTCTCATTATTGGTGTATAGGAATGCAAGGGATTTCTGTGTGTTAATTTTGTATCCTGCAACATTACTATATTCATTGATTAGCTCTAGTAGTTTTCTGGTAGAATCTTTAGGGTTTTCTATGTAGAGGATCATGTCATCTGCAAACAGTGAGAGTTTTTACTTCTTCTTTTCCTATCTGTATTCCTTTTATTTCTTTTTCCGCTCTGATTGCTGTGGCCAAAACTTCCAAAACTATGTTGAATAGTAGTGGTGAAAGTGGGCATCCTTGCCTTGTTGTTCCTGACTTTAGGGGAAAATGCTTTCAGTTTTTCACCATTGAGGATAATGTTTGCTGTGGGTTTGTCATATATAGCTTTTATTATGTTGAGGTATGTTCCTTCTATTCCTGCTTTCTGGAGAGTTTTTATCATAAATGGATGTTGAATTTTGTCAAAGGCTTTTTCTGCATCTATTGAGATAATCATATTGTTCTTATCTTTCAATTTGTTAATGTGGTGAATTACATTGATTGATTTGCGGATGTTAAAGAAACCTTGCATTCCTGGGATAAAGCCCACTTGGTCATGATGTATGATCTTTTTAATATGATGTTGGATTCTGTTTGCTAGAATTTTATTAGAGTCAGTGGGCCAGAAGCTTTATATTGCAGGGGATTAAATAAAGCAGTATTGTATAATGTTGGTAGAAAATCAGTATTTGCAGCTGATTTCTTGAGAAAAAGTTCTCAAACACATCTGGGATGTGGGCAACACGGGATTGAATGCCTTATGTTAAAACATGATTATAGCTTCCTCAGGTACTGCTTAAGATAAAAGCATTTATTTTCACTCCCCTTGGATAATTTGTCTAATACATTTCTGGCTCCAAACCAAGTCCTTGATACAATATCCAATCTCAATCAAAGATATCAAAAGTCCCCCTGCCCCACCTCCCCAGCCCTAGAGTATTAATTGAACTTTCAATCTCAGAACCTGTCCACCCTATTAACAATGTATTCAAATTGAAAGTATTTAATGAATGTTGAGTTTCAGCAGCAGCATGAAGACTGGGAGAGCCTTAGGAGTTGCTGAAATGAAAGGGCTTTCTCTTAATTTCAAATATCAGAAGACTTGAACAGAACATGGCATCTTAGCCATCTGAGCTTTTTAAATGTGACATTGGCAGACATACAATGCTCAGCTCTGTGGTACCTGAATAATTGAGGCTTTGAAACATCAAAGAGTTGACACCTTCAAATGCTCAAGTAGCTTTAATTGAAAAGATGCTTCTCACAAAAGAAGACTAACTCTGCCATTTTGAGATCAATTATTTCCTAAGCAGTGAATTTTCTTTAAATCTCATGTCATTTAAGAAGTCAGAATGAGGACTTGCAGATAATCAGGTTAACACTAACTATCATACATGCAACAACTGTAAGAATAATAAAAAAATCACAATTCTATTATTCACTCTTTAAATGACATTTAGTGAACATGTATTCTGGGCATTGTACTAGGGGCTATAAATAAAGAAACAAAATAAAGTAGGTGCTGTTTAAATTCAGTTTAGACAGTTAAGGGATGTTGGGAAGTACACAGGATGTTGCTATGCACAGTGACATATTCTAAGAAGCTAGGTATAGTGGTGGCATAACCTCTCAGTTCCACATATATAGATCGGGGTATCTGATAGGCTTCCCAGAAGAAATAAAATTGAAGTTGCCATATAAAGTATGAGAGGAAAATATGTTATCAAAAAAGAAACATAGGTAATGGCCCAGTAAGAGTTAAAATCTTTTAAGTGTGCAGAGCTGATACAGAAAGACATTGTGCCCAAAAATATCAATATAGTTAGGTCCTCTGGTTCAAAGTGCATGAAGAGATGAGGCCGAAGTGGTAAGGAACAATGACAACATCAGTGTTAGGTAAGAAGTTAGGTATTGACAAGGAGGGGTGGCCTGGCTGAAAAAGATTCAAGCTGATCTCTAAATCCCATCCCAGACAAGCCCCAGTGTGGCCCAGGAGAGCTCACGGATATGCTACAAAATAACCATGGAGACATTTCTAACTCCAGTACATGAGCCCTAGCCTCACAGTGGATACAAACTAACCACAGGGACTTTTCCAACTTTGACACATGTCCCTTGAAGCAGAGCTTTGTCCTCAAGTGACCTTAGGCAGCCGGGAGTCTATTAAACGTTCATAAACATTCTATACATACATATAGTTGATTATAACAGACAAAATTATGGGAAAGACATGTGCAGTACAGCCTGTTGTTATGGAACTTAGAAGTGTCAATCAAAACTGTCAGTACACGTCCACCTAAATGAATATGTAAACTTCCTATCTTGAAAAACCCCATAACTCATCATTCCAGAACCAGTGCCTCTCTTGGCTTAGTCTACCTCTCTCTTGAGATGTTCTTTCTGTTCCTTTTTATTTTTCCAATAAGCTTGGTTTTGCAATGGTAATACCTCAGATTCCTCTTTGTGTCTTTACCAAGAACCAAGGCACATGAAAAAGGGTCCTCTGAATCTCTCTATCTGGTTGCATTCAGGAGTGGTTTTTTACTTCATGATTAGTCTAAACGCTGAGCCCATTACAGGCTCTTAATCACGGAAGGTATAGGACCACAATTACATGGCACACTCATATCTAGGTAGAGAAAAGACTAGAAATGAGTCTAGACTGGAAGAATGGACACAAGTTGAAAGCCTCTTCCAGTAAACACTCTGGACAAAAAATTAGGAGCTGTTAGACAAGGATGACAGTAAGCTAGTGGAGGGAATGGAGTTGGGGGGCTATATATCTACTGAATAATTATGATATTTACTAAAATACAAAACATAAAAGGAGGGGAAATTTTGTGGGGAAGGAAGATGAGTTTAATTTTGGGTCATGTGGATCACAACAAACTGTGGAAAATTCTTAAAGATGGGGATACCAGACCAATTTCCCTGTCTCCTGAGAAATCTGTATGTGGATCAAGAAGCAGCAGTTAGAACCAGACATGGAAAAACTGACTGGTTCCAAATTGGGAGAGGAGTACATCAAGACTGTATATTGCCACCCTGCTTATTTAATATCTGTGCAGATAAGTACATCATGTGAAATGCTGGGCTGCATAGCTTACAAGCTGAAATCAAGATTGCCAGGAGAAATATCAATAACCTCAGATATACAGATGACACCACCCTTATGACAGAAAGCAAAGAGGAACTAAAGAGCCTCTTGATAAAAGTGAAAGAGGAGAGTGGAAAGCTGGCTTAAAAACTCAGCATTCAGAAAACTAAGATCATGGCATCTGGCCCCATCACTTCATGGCAAACAGATGGGGAAACAATGGAAACAATAGCAGACTATTTTCTTAAGCTGAAAAATCACTGCAGATGGTGACTGCAGCCATGAAATTAAGACACTTGCTCCCTGGAAGAAAAGTTATGACAGTCCTAGATATATTAAAAAGCAGAGACATTACTTTGCCAACAAAGGTCTGTTTAGTCAAAGCTGGGGTTTTTCCAGTAGTCATGTAAAGATGTGAGAGTTGGACCCTAAAGAAAACTGAGCATCGAAGAATTGATGCTTTTGAACTGTGGTGTTGGAGAAAACTCTTGAGGGTCCCTTGGACTACAAGGAGATCAAAGGAGTCCATCCTAAAGGAAATCAGTCCTGAATATTCATTGGATGAACGATATTGAAACTGAAGTTTCAATACTTCAGTCACCTGATATAAAGTGCTGATTCATTAGAAAAGACACTGATGCTGGGAAAGATTGAAGGTAGGAGGAGAAGGAGATGACGAAGGATGAGATGGTTGGATGGTATCACCCACTTGATGAACATGAGTTTGAGCAAACTTCAGGCCTTGGTGATGGACAGGGAAGCCTGGTGTGCTGAAATCCATGAGATCATAAGGAGTCAGACACAACTGAGTGACTGAACCGAACTGAACAGAAAGAGAGAGAAATAATGCCACAATCTAATAAAGAATAATTCAATAAAATCCTCTGTGTGAACTTGTTAACAAGAGTAGTCCAGGCAGAAGGAGAGAATGAGCTGCAATGTCAAAATCTGAAATCAAACACATGAGAATGAAGTGGGATGTAACGGAGATATGAGGCCAGTAGCTTGCAGATGAGTTCTGTTACTAGCAGTTGAGTGTTGCTAGAAAAAATTATTTTTCATACATTCAGTTCAAATGTTCATAAAATGCCAAGTTTATATAAAAATGAACTTCAAAATAACTTTCAGCTTTAAAACTGTTTTCGTGTAGAACAAAGACAAGACATTTCTACAGTTTTTAAGCTGCATTCTAAGAAATTGTGCCATTTAAGTAACATTAGTCAATTAGTTGAGTTCAGTTTCTGGGAGAAAAAAAAATATTTCTGGGGACTAATTTGCAAATTGTACTTTATAAAAAAATGAAAGTTATGCATCATAATGTGTTTCCCTTTTTTACTTTAATTTCTGAGAAACTGAAATTAGATTAGATCTTAGAAATTTTATAGCAAAATGAAGCTTCCAGTGACAGTAACAATGACTTGTCAATAGCTTTTTTTTGCTTCTCAAGATAACATATTACATTATAAGGGTATATATTTTTCATTCTGTATATTGTCTAACTTTACAGTACCTCAATGTTTATGGAAAATGCATACATATAAATAAATGAATAGTGTTTAATAGTTTATTATATTAAAGAAATGAATTAAAAATGTCACATCACTAACATTGCTTTCTACACCTTTTTGAATTTTCCTATTTTTCATTGAGATGAATTATTTAATGTACTAATAAAGTTCTGTTTTTATAAAAGATCTTAAATCCACTCTAATCCAAACTATCTTCAAAACACTGTGAACTTTCAAATCAAAGCTCTAAATCACCAATGCTATAAATTACTTGATGGTAACTTCTGAGAAGGGCAGCACTTCAAAATAAAAAAATAAACCATTTTTGGACGTGTATTTTGTAAATCCAAGCCACTTTGATGATGGGAAAATGTAATATTTGCTACAACTCTAGGTCCTGGCAAGCAGCCTTTGTCCTCATACTGCATCCTGGGTCGGGAAGATTCCCTGGAGTAGGAAATGATAATCCACTCCAGTATTCTTAACTGGAAAATCCCATGGACAGAGCAGCCTGGCAGGCTACAGTCCATGGGGTCGCAAAGAGTTGGACACCACGGAGCTCACATGCACGCACACAGGAACTAAATGGAAGCGAATGTGGTTACTGTCACTGACATATATAACTGACTTGGAGAAATTCCATACCAAGATTATTATTTTGATGAGATAGATTTTTATTTAATTACTAAGTAATTTCAAAAATTTCAGTCACTTCAGTCACTCAGTCATGTCCAACTCTTTGTGACCCCATGGACTACAGCAGGCCAGGCTTCCCTGTACGTCACCAACTCCCAGAGCTCACTCAAACTCATGTCCACCGAGTTGCTGATGCCATCCAACCAGCTCATCCTCTGTCGTCCCCTTTTCCTCCCACCTTCAATCTTTCCCAGCTTCAGTGTCTTTTCCAATGAGTCAGTTCTTCTCATCAGGTGGCCAAAGTAATGGAACTTCAGCTTTCAGCATCAGTCCTTCCAGTGAATATCCAGGACTGATTTCCTTTAGGATTGACTGGTTTGATCTCCTTGCAGTCCAGGGGACTCTCAAGAGTCTTCTCCAACACCACAGTTCAAAAGCATCAATTCTTCAGTGCTCAGCTTTCTTTATAGTTCAACTCTCACATTCGTACATGACTACTGGAAAAAAATACCATAGCTTTGACTAGATGGACCTTTGTTGGCAAAGTATTGTCTCTGCTTTTTAATATGCTGTCTAGGTTGGTCATAGCTTTTCTTCCAAGAAGCAAGAGTCTTTTAATTTCATGGCTGCAATCACCTTCTGCAGTGATTGTGGAGCTGAAGAAAATGAAGTTTCTCACTGTTTCCATTTCCAATTCAGAATTTTAGGTCAAGTTATTTTGAATACAATGACATGCACATGAACTTTATTTGTGAACACTTAATATTTTGATCATTTTAAATGCATAAGTTACTTTAAAGGTAACTTTCTCATAAAATATCATTTTCATGAAATTTCTATTAAATGTATTTTCATCTAAATGATATGTGTACACAGGCAATTGAATTTATTCAACACCCAATGATTGGTCTTATTAGATATGGCACAGGAGCCAAAGTACTAACACTAAAGGAGGCTTAAGAGGAAAAGAACATAGCCATGCCAGAGACAAGATTAGATTAAGCTCACCATTTCATGCATTTAACATAGCTTTTTAAATGGCAAAGTTAGAATTGCGCTTATACCATTTCTACAGGAAGACAGAAGCACTAGAATCAGAAGCATTCTTCTCCAGTCTCTAAAGAGAATAGGGAAGCACCCATCTACAATTTTTAACTTAAGTCAAACTTATAAAACAACTCACAAGTAGTGAACTTGATATTAAAATATCAGGTGGCTGATTAATAAGATTTTTAGAAATCAATAAAACTGGTTGATGAATCAAATCAATCAAAAGTGATTCTCTGAAATCTCCCAGATGGCTTATCTAACCTACAACATGCTCTCATCTGCTAAATTTTCAATTTCCCCTACCAAAAGGCAAACCACCTAGAATGCATTAAAATTGAAATGACTGCACAATCTGGAAATGAATGATTGGAAATGCCTAGATCTATGGCATCTCTCTCTCCAAATTGAAGAGTGCCAGGCAAAAATATAACATTTTTTTTAACTGTTACTTCAAGAACATTAACTGGATTTTCATGTTGCTCAGATTTAAGGGAGATTTATGAAAAAGAAACTGAAGGTGCTAGTTTTAAAACATCGTTGATATTATTGATTGGCTGATGGCAAGTTCCAAAGCATTATTTTCATTCTGCAAAATAAGCATAAAAATACTACAAACAATTAATTGCCTGCTTTTCGTATCATGCTTCTCAATGCCCTATCAGCCTTTTATTAATATTAATGAGGAGAATTAGCACAGAAGATCAGGGCGCCCACGATAGCACCAAGAACCTATGAGGACCCTACGGCTCTCATGCTTTATTATTTTTTAATCAAAGTAGCTGACTTGAAGGCATAAAATTAAAGAACTGAGCTTTTTATGATTCCGCAATAATTCAAATTAAAATGATCTATACTTGCATAATTCCCATGAACCATTTTGTGCTTGTTAAAAACAGTTAAAAATTGCATAAATTCATGATTTAAGAGCTGTGGTTTTCTTTTCTTAATGAACAGTCCACTTTATGTGCTTCTCCCAGCTCACACATGTGGACATAATAAAGCAAAAGAGGGCAGGCAGAGTGACCAAGAGAGAATTTAAACTTATGATTTACACTGAATAAAAGAGAAATGCTCATTTGTTACTTCTAGGCTTACTAGAAATTCTTGGCATTTGCACAGTTCCATTGAATGTCCTTGAAAAATACATGTAAAAGAAAAGTGGCTGGGAATCTATTCAATCCATTTTTTGGATAGTAATACAGACAACTATAAAAAAGAATGATGGTAATTATTGTTTTCAATCTTTGAAATTCATAGTGTACAAAAGTTTTAAAACCACTGATATCCATTAGACACATTATAACTGGAAAGCAAGACAATAAATGATCATTTCAAAAAATCATCATAATGATGTTGATATGAATACACTAAAAATATTATATATCCTTTTAAGATGGCCTAGATCCAAACTAAATTTTCAGAGTTCTAAAAAATTCATAAATTCAAATATCTTTTACATAGAAAATTAACTAAAAATTAAAGTCTCTAAAGAGTTATGTTGGCAAACATTAAATTTAGCTATGAAATTTTTCAAGTTTTTAAAACCACTGAAGATCCATTAGACACATTATAACTGGAAAGCAAGACAATAAATGATCTTTTCAAAATCATCATAATGATGTGGATATGAATACAATAAAATATTATATATTAATTTTAAGATGGCCTAGATCCAAACTCAATTAACAGAATTCAGAGTTCTAAAACATTCATAAACAAAATATCTTTTACATCATAAATGGCAAAAATGACAAATTTCAAGGCGATAGAATTCCCATATTATTAAAAAGGGTGGGAGTCAATTCTGAGTTTAGGAAGTTCCTATTTGTCCAGAGAAGGCAAGGAGACCTGAATCAGAGGAAGGGTGTCCAGGAAACAGGCTGTGTAAGAAGTGTTTGGAGGTAAGTTTCAGAGCAACATTAAAAAATATATGCCCTGAGAAGTATTTCTCAAACTGTGATCTGGGATTACCTTTATCAATGTCAACCCAAGAACTTATTTAAAGTAAGTTCACAGTTGAAAATTGTAATCAATTTACAATTGATTACAAGAATCTGTTTGTATTCTTGGATTCCCACCTCACACCTGTGAACTGTGTATAATCTCCAGAATTCTTGAATTCCTACCTCACAACTATGAACTGTGTATAAAACTCCAGAAGTGATATCCTTGCACTTTCTAAATGGTTCTGCTTTGGGACAGACAGCAGGACTATGGTGTTCACTTTTTTTTTTAATAGTAGATTTTTTTTTCTTATTTTTCTTAACCATGAGAGAACTCATCTATATGAAAAAGGAAAAGGACAACTGGTCTGCAGTGAAAAGGATTGATCCCCTCAATTTTGATACAAACAGCTGTGTCTGCCCAAAACCTAAGCCACTTCCTAGGAGTCCTAATCATTTTCCAACTTCGAGGATTATCTTTCTCCTCCCCTTAAAACCCTTCCAGTCCTCTCTATCTTACAGCATCATCCTTAGAGAATATAACTGATTAATTTTAAACTTGGTTAAAATTATTTTTGTATCATTATTTGCACCAGCATTACAAATGTCATTAAAAATATTATTTGCTGGAAGGTCAGAAAGTGGACACTATATTGTCAAGGAGATTTGTCATCCAGCTTACTCTCTAGACATCTCCAACTATAACTTACATTCTCATCTGGGAATTCCTTCTCTGCCTTTTCCCAAAATTGCATCTGCTTTTCCAGAAGTGTAGTTCTTCTTGTTGAGTTCTCCATAAAAAAAAAAAAAAACTTTTATTTGGTGTTTTTGCATTTATTTAAGGAAAAGTTAAGGATACATATAATATACTCTCCTGTAAGAGAAAAGTTTACAGTTAATATAATTCAACTGAGAATATTCCTCATTTCTAACTTGAGTCTGCCTAGTCTTTTTCAACCAACATTCTCCAGAGATTTATGATTCCTTGTCTTTTTCCAGTTGTTCTCAGCCACTTTTCCGATTTAGATCGCTCTTCTTTCTACTCTATGAGGTTTGAGAAGTGAGATGTACTTTGTCTAATTCTTTGCACTTTGTCCACTAAAATTAACTTAAACTTTAAGCAGACAAAAACAAGTTTTTTTCAGTACTAACAGGAAGAACATGTTTGCAATGGATGTAATTGCTCATGACAATGGTTGTGAATGACACAGAGACCAAGGGAAGCTACTGGGAATGAGGAGTAGATAGTTTATCTGGCAGAAACAGAAATGGAGTTTGTGTCTACAAGCTGAGCACGGTGCCATGTACATGGCATATGCTCAATAAACTTCACCCACTGTTACTTATTTCCCTTTATTTTCACAGATGCTTTCACAAGTGGCCTCCCTACCTTTCTGATTAACCAATGCTTTTTCATTCCTCATAAAACCTGTGAGCTAATGACCATAATCTGCAGAAACTGTTGTGACCAGTTGGTTTATCTCTCATACTATCAGCCTTTCTGATTCCACCAGCTGAGTTTTTTATACTAACAAAGATTACTTTGTGATGATCTCTAAAAAAGGGTTAATGTCATCCATAATTTTACTAATTTTATTTTATATGTTTGAAAAGAAAAAAACTCTAATTGGAACCTTTAGAAAGTGAATTGAAGGTAGAAAGTCCCTCAGTTGTGTCCGATTCTGTGCGACCCACATGGACTATATTTATCCAGGCCAGAATACTAGAGGTGGGTAGCCCTTTTGCCCTTCTCCAGGGGATCTTCCAAACCCAGGGATCAAAACCCAGGTCTCTCATATTGCAGGCGGATTCTTTACCAGCTGAGTCACAAGGGAAGCCTAAGGATACTGGAGTAGGTAGCTATCCCTTCTCCAGCAAATCTTCCAAGGCCCAGGAATTGAACTGGGGTCTCCTGCCACTGCAGGCAGATTCTTTACCAACTGAGCTATCAGGAGAAGCCTGGAATCTTTAGAAGAAACTGGATCAAATTTTGAGATTTAATTTTTTTTTTATAAAGTTGGAGTAACATTCCAAAATGTTTTAAAGATAAATTTAAGATAGATTTCCCAGCTGTAATTATGTTCATAATTAACTGATGAACAATCATTGTGAGACAAATTACACTTTGTTTATCACCATGAGGGCACTGAAACCTGGACTGATTATATCAACAAAGAAGGGAAGTAAATGCAATGAGCCTAGAAACCATACAGATTGCTTCACAGCGGTGTGCAGGGGCTCACCTCTTGAGCTTGCAAAACCCCACTTTAAGAAATAGAAAAATTAACTTGATTTTAATTTTTCTCAAAGTCATTGTCATTGTTCAATTACTGTTCTGAGAGACCTTTCAAGAGTCACTTTTTCAACAATTCACTGTTCTAATAAGTGGGTCACATTGCAGAAGTAAAGGATTTTAAAAAATAGTTTCCCTGTTATTTTTTAATTTTTTAAAAAACTAGGGAAAGCATTGTGTGGTGTTTATACTGAGTGGTTTATGCTGTATTAGAGATTGCATTACAATGTGCTGCATGCAATACATTGTACTGTATTGTATCATAATTGTATTTAACCATATCCTCTTAGATTTTCTCACTCAGGAGATTTGTATCTAAAGTTACAAGCTAAACCATGCCTTTAAGACTAAGCCCAGAAATAGGAATATTCATGGTCCCTTCCCTCTAGAACATGTTAAGTGAATTGGCGTATCTGAAAAGAACTGCCAGCCAATCTGATGTGCTAGAATTTAAAGTGTAATCCTTATTTATGTTTCAAATTTGAAATCATCAGTCAGTTAGTACAGGAGTGGAAAATTGTTGATGGGTGATGCATGGCCCTTCTCCTCCACAGAGGAGGTTGGCATTATTCCCACCTACTTTCAAGAAGGCTAGGGTAATACACAAACACTGAGGAGGTCAACGCCAACGAGGCCAGCTTCCTTAATACATCCTGAGTTATGACAATAACAAATAAAACAACAATGAATAAAACACTCAGGGGTCTAGTTTAATTTATTCAAACTGTAATTTTGCATTTTGATGATGAGGGGAAAAAAGAATAAAAAAATCAGAACAGAGGGTGGAATGCAGAGAGAGCAGTCGATGTGTGTTGCAGGCTACCATTTTTTTCATCTTAAATAGCATGATTTACTCTAGCCATTTCTGGAGTAACAAAACAGGGACTGTAGATATAATCATGCTTACAATGCCTTAAACGATGCAAAGGCAAGTTGAATTTTCATCTTAAAAAGTCTATTCTGGTAATTTGGTCCCCTTGAAAGGGGATGGAGGAAAAGGTAGGAAATCAGGTACGGATAAAATACACCCAAACCTCATCTCTCTTTTTTGAAGTTACGACCAAATCTTTTGTAT
>JAGTYA010000487.1:0-23974 GCA_024291935.2 Okapia johnstoni | reverse complement strand
CCGATTCAAGAGGCCACCCCCGTTCCCCCTGCGCCATGCAGAAAAGACGACCTTGCCCCTGCATTCGGGGGAAAAGCCCGATTGCCCTTGGCTGTGACCGGAGAGAGAAAGGCTGAGTGTCCCTCGACTCCCTGAGAGCCTAAATACCATACCACAAGGTGCCAGTGCTTATACCTGTCCCTCCCCCCCCTCCGGGGACCCGCCGAGGGTCCTAGCCTCCATGCCTGACGCGGGACCCAGGGGCTGCTGCAGCCAGCGCCTCCCTGGCGAATCCCGACTCGGGCTGCTGCTTTCGGGCCACTGTTCCCGCTCGGGTGAAGGAGAAGGATGGCGACCCCGGCTGAGACCCGCCGGGGTAACCTGGGGAGAGACCAGCGCTGCGCCCGCCGCAACGTCGAGGAAATGCACCGCTGCATGTCGAAGAACCACCCCCGTCAGAGGCACACTTACAAACCCATTAGAGGGAGGAGGTTGCGCGTTTCCGGTCGTGCAGGGCGATGGGAGGAGGAGCATGCCACATCTCTCCCTTGTTCTGGCTCGGCTCCCGAACACGGTTCTTTGGACTCCTCTTGCGGGCGGACTCCAGGTGTATCCACCCTCGGAGATCCTCCGGGCCAACCTCCTGCCAACTGAAAGGCCGGGGGCCTTCCCGCCTCAAAATAGCCGCTGGTTGGAGGTGGCGTCCTGAAGTGCCCGTCTCCGTGGTGCAGGCCCCCGGGGACATCCCCCTCCTTGCTGAGCCTGGGTATCCCTCGGACGCAGAGTCTGCTGGAGAGCGTCCTGCCTTTCTCTTCTAGCGCCTGCAAAGGGGAACAGGGTGCTCCTCTCCTAGGAGCCCTCCCCAGAGCTGTCTTCTCTTCCCTGTGGTAACCAATTTTTGTTTCAACAGGTGCGATTTTCACGCGTAACCCTGGAGTCCCCAGAAGGTCCGCGAACCGCTGAGGGAGGCCCCCGTCTGTCGCCGTCGGCCCCTCTCGTCTCGATCACGTGACAGTCTACCGATCGGTGGGCTTGATGATTGCTATTGCACTCGCAATCCCCGATCGCACAGTCCCTTCGAGATGTGATGGTCCTCATACGCAGGACAATTCCGACGCAGGAAGCGACTCTCTCCTGAGATTTGCGGGACATCCTCCTGCACTACGGCTGAGGTGAAGCGAGAAGACCCCCCAATGGGGCCCAGTTCCAGCTGCAAGACCAAAGGTCCCCCTCTGGCACACCCCAATAACGGCAAGCTGGTGTCCAGTTCCTTGGACGTTGAGAGCGTGGGAGGGGAAGCCCAGAAGCGCCCTGGCGTATTGTCCCAATGGTATGGCCTGGATTCCTCAGGGCGACCCCAGATGGTTCCCTTGGTGCAGACGCGCCACAGCCCCGATTCAGTCTCTGAGTCACCAGAGGCCACGTTGCCCCAGCTTTTGGTACCCCCCCCCTTCAGAGGTGCGCCCCGCCCGCGCGAAAAAAATCTTCCAATCCCCTTCATGTTTCCATCACAATTTCCTAGATTATTAAAATACTCATCTCAGAAATTACTATTCGTCTTAAAAATATTTTTATAGAACTCGTAAAACGGCGTTCCAGCCTCAAGGGACCAAAGGTCCCCGATGGAAACCCCCATCGGGCAAGCGAGTCAGATCCCTGGACGTGAGGTATTTTTCTCCCTATTACACTTCTTTCTTTCCTCGTTCCTCTTCTTTCCCCCCCCTAGTGACCCGAAATTATCCCACCTGCCCCGTCGAGGAAAGAGCAACGGAGAGATCTGCTGGTCGGTCAGAATCGAGGGGAAGTTCCTTTATACGATTGAGCCCTTGGCCTGTGACCATTGGTCTTGCAGAAAAATGGATACTCTATGAGGCCTCCTCGACACACTTCGAAGGCCTTACACCCTAGAGGCTTGCTCAGATTTATAAACCTGGTCCCCCCTCTCCCCCCCACCGGAGAACCCCCGGAGGGAGGTCCTCGCCATAGCGCCATGCACTATGATAGAAACGCGACCCTCTATGGCGTCTTGCACTCGCCATCTCCTGCCTGGCGAATCTCCGGAGAGTCTCTAGCGCTGCGTCGTTTTCTCCTTGTTTACCCGCCCTCGAGTTCAGAAAAGGAGGCTTTGGCGACCACGATACCTGGACTAACGGGGGAGACGTGGGCAAGGCAGTCGTCCACCGCTCTCAACTTCGAGGAAATGCACCGCTGCAGAGTCGGATTTGATTGGAGGTGAACACCCTAAACACCCCGGATGGCCACGCTCATTAGCAAGGGAAGAGGAGGCCTTGTTTTATCCCTTGCAGGGCTGGGGGATAGAGCATCGCCCGGGCACCGTCCTGTTTTCCGGCTAGGATGCGGCCCGATACTCGGTGCTTTGATCCTTTCTCGGTGCTGTGTGGGGGACCTCCAAGCTAGATCTTCCCCCGACGATTCCCTTGGGACCAACCTGCACTAGGAAATGTACAAGCCGGGGCTTGATTCTCCGCCCACACCGCGAGGCTTCGTCCCCTCCCGGCTTATTAGCGCCCCTCCTTGCGGATGACGGGGGCCCTTGGCGATCTGCAGCGCGCGATTGAGAAGCGCCGTTCCTGCGACGCTTCTCGATCTGGCGTGGCGCATGACCGAGGGCTTGGACTATTCCCTCTAGGTGGCGCGCCACCAGAGGTTCCCCTGGGATTACCCGTGTCCACAGCTAATGCGTATGACCGGAAACCTGAGTACCTCTCCACGAACGCTTGCCACTCACTCCCGCGAGGGGCCCCCCCGTCGCAGTCGGTCCACCCCTACCTATCGAAAAGGTGGGTCCTATCCCCTTCCAGTATGTCATCGCAATACCTTACCTTCTCCTTCGCACCTCTCGCGTGCGCGGACCTCGTACCGCCATCTTTACCTGAGGTACTCGTGAGAAAGATATGGTGCCCCAAGGCCAGTTCAACGGCATCCCTCCTCATATCCCCAAGACCAAAAGGTCCCCCTGCCAGAACCACCATCGGCCAAGCGGGTCCTGTTTCCCTGGACCTCGAAGGCGTACGGGGTAGCCCTGCCAGCACCCTGGCCGATGTCAACAAGGATGAGGCCTGGAACAACTATCTCACAGATGCAACAAGAGAAGGCCCTTCCCCTAGTCGGCCTACGCCCGCCGGATTCCCGAGACGGCCCACCCCCGGCTTTCCCCCCCTGCCCGGCGCGGAAAAAAAAGCACGACCTTCGCCCCTGCATTCGAGGGGAAGCCCGATTGCCCTTGGCTGTGACCGGAGAGAAAAAGGCTGAGTCCCCTCGACTCCCTGGAGGCCACCCCACAGGTGCCAGTTATACCTGTCCCTCCCCCCCTCCGGGGACCCCCGAGGGTCCTAGCTCCATGCCTGACGCGGACCCAGGGCGCTGCAGCGCCTCCTGGCGAATCCCGAGGCTGCTCGGGCCCCTGTCCGCTCGAAAGGAGGCATGGCGACCCCGCTGGGCTAACGGGGGAGACGGGCCGGGGTACCCGCCGCAACTCGAGAATGCACCGCCGCAAGTCGAGAAACACCCCCGTGAGGCCACGCCCATAGAGGGAGGAGGCGCTTTTCCCTTGCAGGGCATGGAGAGCATGCCCCGGCACCTGTTCCGGCTCCGAACGGGGGCTTGACTCCTTGCGGGCGACTCCAGGTGTCCCCCGAGATCCCCGGGCCAACCTGCCAAGAAAGCGGGGCTTCCCGCCACACCGCGAGGGCGTCCCCCGGGCCCCCCTCCTTGCGAGACGGGGCCCTTGGGATCTGCAGCGACGCGAGAGCCGTCCTGCCTTCTCTCTGGCGCTGCAACGGAGGCTGGACTCCCTCTAGGCGCCCCAGAGGTTCCCTGGGATACCCGTGTCCACAGGCGAGCGGAACCCTGAGTCTCCAGAGGCCGCTCGCGAGGGGCCCCCCGTCGCCGTCGGCCCCTCCTCTCGAAAGGGGGGTCCAATCCCCTTCCTGAATGCCATCGCAATCCCTACATTCCCTCGCACCTCCAGAGCGGGACTCTCGCCTCTCCTGAGGTTCGAGAAGAGGCCCCAAGGGGCCAGTTCCGGCCGCAAGACCAAAGGTCCCCGAGGAACCCCCATCGGCAAGCGAGTCCAGTTCCCTGGACGTGAGGCGAGGGGAAGCCCAGCAGCCCCTGGCGATGTCAAAGGAGGCCTGGACTTCTCAGAGGCAACAAGAGAGGCTCCCCGAGGCGCCACGCCCCCGATTCAGAGAGGCCACCCCCGCTTCCCCTGCGCCGCGCGGAAAAGCACGACCTTCGCCCCTGCATTCGAGGGGAAGCCCGATTGCCCTTGGCTGTGACCGGAGAGAAAGGCTGAGTCCCCTCGACTCCCTGGAGGCCACCCCACAGGTGCCAGTTATACCTGTCCCCTCCCCCCCTCCGGGGACCCCCGAGGGTCCTAGCTCCATGCCTGACGCGGACCCAGGGCGCTGCAGCGCCTCCTGGCGAATCCCGAGGCTGCTCGGGCCCCTGTCCGCTCGAAAGGAGGCATGGCGACCCCGCTGGGCTAACGGGGGAGACGGGGCCGGGGTACCCGCCGCAACTCGAGAATGCACCGCCGCAAGTCGAGAACACCCCCGTGAGGCCACGCCCATAGAGGGAGGAGGCGCTTTTCCCTTGCAGGGCATGGAGAGCATGCCCCGGCACCTGTTCCGGCTCCGAACGGGGCTTGACTCCTTGCGGGCGACTCCAGGTGTCCCCCGAGATCCCCGGGCCAACCTGCCAAGAAAGCGGGGCTTCCCGCCACACCGCGAGGGCGTCCCCCGGGCCCCCCTCCTTGCGAGACGGGGCCCTTGGGATCTGCAGCGACGCGAGAGCCGTCCTGCCTTCTCTCTGGCGCTGCAACGGAGGCTGGACTCCCTCTAGGCGCCCCCAGAGGTTCCCTGGGATACCCGTGCCCACAGGCGAGCGGAACCCTGAGTCTCCAGAGGCCCGCTCGCGAGGGGCCCCCCGTCGCCGTCGGCCCCTCCTCTCGAAAGGGGGGTCCAATCCCCTTCCTGAATGCCATCGCAATCCCTACATTCCCTCGCACCTCCAGAGCGGGACTCTCGCCTCTCCTGAGGTTCGAGAAGAGGCCCCAAGGGGCCAGTTCCGGCCGCAAGACCAAAGGTCCCCGAGGAACCCCCATCGGCAAGCGAGTCCAGTTCCCTGGACGTGAGGCGAGGGGAAGCCCAGCAGCCCCTGGCGATGTCAAAGGAGGCCTGGACTTCTCAGAGGCAACAAGAGAGGCTCCCCGAGGCGCCACGCCCCCGATTCAGAGAGGCCACCCCCGCTTCCCCCTGCGCCGCGCGGAAAAGCACGACCTTCGCCCCTGCATTCGAGGGGAAGCCCGATTTTGCCCTTGGCTGTGACCGGAGAGAAAGGCTGAGTCCCCTCGACTCCCTGGAGGCCACCCCACAGGTGCCAGTTATACCTGTCCCCTCCCCCCCTCCGGGGACCCCCGAGGGTCCTAGCTCCATGCCTGACGCGGACCCAGGGCGCTGCAGCGCCTCCTGGCGAATCCCGAGGCTGCTCGGGCCCCTGTCCGCTCGAAAGGAGGCATGGCGACCCCGCTGGGCTAACGGGGGAGACGGGCCGGGGTACCCGCCGCAAGTCGAGAATGCACCGCCGCAAGTCGAGAACACCCCCGTGAGGCCACGCCCATAGAGGGAGGAGGCGCTTTTCCCTTGCAGGGCATGGAGAGCATGCCCCGGCACCTGTTCCGGCTCCGAACGGGGCTTGACTCCTTGCGGGCGACTCCAGGTGTCCCCCGAGATCCCCGGGCCAACCTGCCAAGAAAGCGGGGCTTCCCGCCACACCGCGAGGGCGTCCCCCGGGCCCCCCTCCTTGCGAGACGGGGCCCTTGGGATCTGCAGCGACGCGAGAGCCGTCCTGCCTTCTCTCTGGCGCTGCAACGGAGGCTGGACTCCCTCTAGGCGCCCCCAGAGGTTCCCTGGGATACCCGTGTCCACAGGCGAGCGGAACCCTGAGTCTCCAGAGGCCGCTCGCGAGGGGCCCCCGTCGCCGTCGGCCCCTCCTCTCGAAAGGGGGGTCCAATCCCCTTCCTGAATGCCATCGCAATCCCTACATTTCCCTCGCACCTCCAGAGCGGGACTCTCGCCTCTCCTGAGGTTCGAGAAGAGGCCCCAAGGGGCCAGTTCCGGCCGCAAGACCAAAGGTCCCCGAGGAACCCCCATCGGCAAGCGAGTCCAGTTCCCTGGACGTGAGGCGAGGGGAAGCCCAGCAGCCCCTGGCGATGTCAAAGGAGGCCTGGACTTCTCAGAGGCAACAAGAGAGGCTCCCCGAGGCGCCACGCCCCCGATTCAGAGAGGCCACCCCCGCTTCCCCCTGCGCCGCGCGGAAAAGCACGACCTTCGCCCCTGCATTCGAGGGGAAGCCCGATTGCCCTTGGCTGTGACCGGAGAGAAAGGCTGAGTCCCCTCGACTCCCTGGAGGCCACCCCACAGGTGCCAGTTATACCTGTCCCCTCCCCCCCTCCGGGGACCCCCGAGGGTCCTAGCTCCATGCCTGACGCGGACCCAGGGCGCTGCAGCGCCTCCTGGCGAATCCCGAGGCTGCTCGGGCCCCTGTCCGCTCGAAAGGAGGCATGGCGACCCCGCTGGGCTAACGGGGGAGACGGGCCGGGGTACCCGCCGCAACTCGAGAATGCACCGCCGCAAGTCGAGAACACCCCCGTGAGGCCACGCCCATAGAGGGAGGAGGCGCTTTTCCCTTGCAGGGCATGGAGAGCATGCCCCGGCACCTGTTCCGGCTCCGAACGGGGCTTGACTCCTTGCGGGCGACTCCAGGTGTCCCCCGAGATCCCCGGGCCAACCTGCCAAGAAAGCGGGGCTTCCCGCCACACCGCGAGGGCGTCCCCCGGGCCCCCCTCCTTGCGAGACGGGGCCCTTGGGATCTGCAGCGACGCGAGAGCCGTCCTGCCTTCTCTCTGGCGCTGCAACGGAGGCTGGACTCCCTCTAGGCGCCCCCAGAGGTTCCCTGGGATACCCGTGTCCACAGGCGAGCGGAACCCTGAGTCTCCAGAGGCCGCTCGCGAGGGGCCCCCCCGTCGCCGTCGGCCCCTCCTCTCGAAAGGGGGGTCCAATCCCCTTCCTGAATGCCATCGCAATCCCTACATTCCCTCGCACCTCCAGAGCGGGACTCTCGCCTCTCCTGAGGTTCGAGAAGAGGCCCCAAGGGGCCAGTTCCGGCCGCAAGACCAAAGGTCCCCGAGGAACCCCCATCGGCAAGCGAGTCCAGTTCCCTGGACGTGAGGCGAGGGGAAGCCCAGCAGCCCCCCTGGCGATGTCAAAGGAGGCCTGGACTTCTCAGAGGCAACAAGAGAGGCTCCCCGAGGCGCCACGCCCCCGATTCAGAGAGGCCACCCCCGCTTCCCCCTGCGCCGCGCGGAAAAAAGCACGACCTTCGCCCCTGCATTCGAGGGGAAGCCCGATTGCCCTTGGCTGTGACCGGAGAGAAAGGCTGAGTCCCCTCGACTCCCTGGAGGCCACCCCACAGGTGCCAGTTATACCTGTCCCCTCCCCCCCTCCGGGGACCCCCGAGGGTCCTAGCTCCATGCCTGACGCGGACCCAGGGCGCTGCAGCGCCTCCTGGCGAATCCCGAGGCTGCTCGGGCCCCTGTCCGCTCGAAAGGAGGCATGGCGACCCCGCTGGGCTAACGGGGGAGACGGGCCGGGGTACCCGCCGCAACTCGAGAATGCACCGCCGCAAGTCGAGAACACCCCCGTGAGGCCACGCCCATAGAGGGAGGAGGCGCTTTTCCCTTGCAGGGCATGGAGAGCATGCCCCGGCACCTGTTCCGGCTCCGAACGGGGCTTGACTCCTTGCGGGCGACTCCAGGTGTCCCCCGAGATCCCCGGGCCAACCTGCCAAGAAAGCGGGGCTTCCCGCCACACCGCGAGGGCGTCCCCCGGGCCCCCCTCCTTGCGAGACGGGGCCCTTGGGATCTGCAGCGACGCGAGAGCCGTCCTGCCTTCTCTCTGGCGCTGCAACGGAGGCTGGACTCCCTCTAGGCGCCCCCAGAGGTTCCCTGGGATACCCGTGTCCACAGGCGAGCGGAACCCTGAGTCTCCAGAGGCCGCTCGCGAGGGGCCCCCCGTCGCCGTCGGCCCCTCCTCTCGAAAGGGGGGTCCAATCCCCTTCCTGAATGCCATCGCAATCCCTACATTCCCTCGCACCTCCAGAGCGGGACTCTCGCCTCTCCTGAGGTTCGAGAAGAGGCCCCAAGGGGCCAGTTCCGGCCGCAAGACCAAAGGTCCCCGAGGAACCCCCATCGGCAAGCGAGTCCAGTTCCCTGGACGTGAGGCGAGGGGGAAGCCCAGCAGCCCCTGGCGATGTCAAAGGAGGCCTGGACTTCTCAGAGGCAACAAGAGAGGCTCCCCGAGGCGCCACGCCCCCGATTCAGAGAGGCCACCCCCGCTTCCCCCTGCGCCGCGCGGAAAAAGCACGACCTTCGCCCCTGCATTCGAGGGGAAGCCCGATTGCCCTTGGCTGTGACCGGAGAGAAAGGCTGAGTCCCCTCGACTCCCTGGAGGCCACCCCACAGGTGCCAGTTATACCTGTCCCCTCCCCCCCTCCGGGGACCCCCGAGGGTCCTAGCTCCATGCCTGACGCGGACCCAGGGCGCTGCAGCGCCTCCTGGCGAATCCCGAGGCTGCTCGGGCCCCTGTCCGCTCGAAAGGAGGCATGGCGACCCCGCTGGGCTAACGGGGGAGACGGGCCGGGTACCCGCCGCAACTCGAGAATGCACCGCCGCAAGTCGAGAACACCCCCGTGAGGCCACGCCCATAGAGGGAGGAGGCGCTTTTCCCTTGCAGGGCATGGAGAGCATGCCCCGGCACCTGTTCCGGCTCCGAACGGGGCTTGACTCCTTGCGGGCGACTCCAGGTGTCCCCCGAGATCCCCGGGCCAACCTGCCAAGAAAGCGGGGCTTCCCGCCACACCGCGAGGGCGTCCCCCGGGCCCCCCTCCTTGCGAGACGGGGCCCTTGGGATCTGCAGCGACGCGAGAGCCGTCCTGCCTTCTCTCTGGCGCTGCAACGGAGGCTGGACTCCCTCTAGGCGCCCCCAGAGGTTCCCTGGGATACCCGTGTCCACAGGCGAGCGGAACCCTGAGTCTCCAGAGGCCGCTCGCGAGGGGCCCCCCGTCGCCGTCGGCCCCTCCTCTCGAAAGGGGGGTCCAATCCCCTTCCTGAATGCCATCGCAATCCCTACATTCCCTCGCACCTCCAGAGCGGGACTCTCGCCTCTCCTGAGGTTCGAGAAGAGGCCCCAAGGGGCCAGTTCCGGCCGCAAGACCAAAGGTCCCCGAGGAACCCCCATCGGCAAGCGAGTCCAGTTCCCTGGACGTGAGGCGAGGGGAAGCCCAGCAGCCCCTGGCGATGTCAAAGGAGGCCTGGACTTCTCAGAGGCAACAAGAGAGGCTCCCCGAGGCGCCACGCCCCGATTCAGAGAGGCCACCCCCGCTTCCCCCTGCGCCGCGCGGAAAAAAGCACGACCTTCGCCCCTGCATTCGAGGGGAAGCCCGATTGCCCTTGGCTGTGACCGGAGAGAAAGGCTGAGTCCCCTCGACTCCCTGGAGGCCACCCCACAGGTGCCAGTTATACCTGTCCCCTCCCCCCCTCCGGGGACCCCCGAGGGTCCTAGCTCCATGCCTGACGCGGACCCAGGGCGCTGCAGCGCCTCCTGGCGAATCCCGAGGCTGCTCGGGCCCCTGTCCGCTCGAAAGGAGGCATGGCGACCCCGCTGGGCTAACGGGGGAGACGGGCCGGGGTACCCGCCGCAACTCGAGAATGCACCGCCGCAAGTCGAGAACACCCCCGTGAGGCCACGCCCATAGAGGGAGGAGGCGCTTTTCCCTTGCAGGGCATGGAGAGCATGCCCCGGCACCTGTTCCGGCTCCGAACGGGGCTTGACTCCTTGCGGGCGACTCCAGGTGTCCCCCGAGATCCCCGGGCCAACCTGCCAAGAAAGCGGGGCTTCCCGCCACACCGCGAGGGCGTCCCCCGGGCCCCCCTCCTTGCGAGACGGGGCCCTTGGGATCTGCAGCGACGCGAGAGCCGTCCTGCCTTCTCTCTGGCGCTGCAACGGAGGCTGGACTCCCTCTAGGCGCCCCCAGAGGTTCCCTGGGATACCCGTGTCCACAGGCGAGCGGAACCCTGAGTCTCCAGAGGCCGCTCGCGAGGGGCCCCCCGTCGCCGTCGGCCCCTCCTCTCGAAAGGGGGGTCCAATCCCCTTCCTGAATGCCATCGCAATCCCTACATTCCCTCGCACCTCCAGAGCGGGACTCTCGCCTCTCCTGAGGTTCGAGAAGAGGCCCCAAGGGGCCAGTTCCGGCCGCAAGACCAAAGGTCCCCGAGGAACCCCCATCGGCAAGCGAGTCCAGTTCCCTGGACGTGAGGTGAGAAGAAGCCCCGCAGCCCCTGGCGATGTCAAAAGAGCCCTGGACTTCCCAGAGGCAACAACAGAGGCTCCCCGAGGCGCCACGCCCCCGATTCAGAGAGGCCACCCCCGCTTCCCCCTGCGCCGCGCGGAAAAAGCACGACCTTCGCCCCTGCATTCGAGGGGAAGCCCGATTGCCCTTGGCTGTGACCGGAGAGAAAGGCTGAGTCCCCTCGACTCCCTGGAGGCCACCCCACAGGTGCCAGTTATACCTGTCCCCTCCCCCCCTCCGGGGACCCCCGAGGGTCCTAGCTCCATGCCTGACGCGGACCCAGGGCGCTGCAGCGCCTCCTGGCGAATCCCGAGGCTGCTCGGGCCCCTGTCCGCTCGAAAGGAGGCATGGCGACCCGCTGGGCTAACGGGGGAGACGGGCCGGGGTACCGCCGCAACTCGAGAATGCACCGCCGCAAGTCGAGAACACCCCCGTGAGGCCACGCCCATAGAGGGAGGAGGCGCTTTTCCCTTGCAGGGCATGGAGAGCATGCCCCGGCACCTGTTCCGGCTCCGAACGGGGCTTGACTCCTTGCGGGCGACTCCAGGTGTCCCCCGAGATCCCCGGGCCAACCTGCCAAGAAAGCGGGGCTTCCCGCCACACCGCGAGGGCGTCCCCCGGGCCCCCCTCCTTGCGAGACGGGGCCCTTGGGATCTGCAGCGACGCGAGAGCCGTCCTGCCTTCTCTCTGGCGCTGCAACGGAGGCTGGACTCCCTCTAGGCGCCCCCAGAGGTTCCCTGGGATACCCGTGTCCCACAGGCGAGCGGAACCCTGAGTCTCCAGAGGCCGCTCGCGAGGGGCCCCCCGTCGCCGTCGGCCCCTCCTCTCGAAAGGGGGGTCCAATCCCCTTCCTGAAAGCCATCGCAATCCCTACATTCCCTCGCACCTCCAGAGCGGGACTCTCTCGCCTCTCCTGAGGTTCGAGAAGAGGCCCCAAGGGGCCAGTTCCGGCCGCAAGACCAAAGGTCCCCGAGGAACCCCCATCGGCAAGCGAGTCCAGTTCCCTGGACGTGAGGCGAGGGGAAGCCCAGCAGCCCCTGGCGATGTCAAAGGAGGCCTGGACTTCTCAGAGGCAACAAGAGAGGCTCCCCGAGGCGCCACGCCCCCGATTCAGAGAGGCCACCCCCGCTTCCCCCTGCGCCGCGCGGAAAAGCACGACCTTCGCCCCTGCATTCGAGGGGAAGCCCGATTGCCCTTGGCTGTGACCGGAGAGAAAGGCTGAGTCCCCTCGACTCCCTGGAGGCCACCCCACAGGTGCCAGTTATACCTGTCCCCTCCCCCCCTCCGGGGACCCCCGAGGGTCCTAGCTCCATGCCTGACGCGGACCCAGGGCGCTGCAGCAGCGCCTCCTGGCGAATCCCGAGGCTGCTCGGGCCCCTGTCCGCTCGAAAGGAGGCATGGCGACCCCGCTGGGCTAACGGGGGAGACGGGCCGGGGTACCCGCCGCAACTCGAGAATGCACCGCCGCAAGTCGAGAACACCCCCGTGAGGCCACGCCCATAGAGGGAGGAGGCGCTTTTCCCTTGCAGGGCATGGAGAGCATGCCCCGGCACCTGTTCCGGGCTCCGAACGGGGCTTGACTCCTTGCGGGCGACTCCAGGTGTCCCCCGAGATCCCCGGGCCAAACTGCCAAGAAAGCGGGGCTTCCCGACACACCGCGAGGGCGTCCCCCGGGCCCCCTCCTGCGAGACGGGGCCCTTGGGATCTGCAGCGACGCGAGAGCCGTCCTGCCTTCTCTCTGGCGCTGCAACGGAGGCTGGACTCCCTCTAGGCGCCCCCAGAGGTTCCCTGGGATACCCGTGTCCACAGGCGAGCGGAACCCTGAGTCTCCAGAGGCCGCTCGCGAGGGGCCCCCCCGTCGCCGTCGGCCCCTCCTCTCGAAAGGGGGGTCCAATCCCCTTCCTGAATGCCATCGCAATCCCTACATTCCCTCGCACCTCCAGAGCGGGACTCTCGCCTCTCCTGAGGTTCGAGAAGAGGCCCCAAGGGGCCAGTTCCGGCCGCAAGACCAAAGGTCCCCGAGGAACCCCCATCGGCGGCAAGCGAGTCCAGTTCCCTGGACGTGAGGCGAGGGGAAGCCCCAGCAGCCCCTGGCGATGTCAAAGGAGGCCTGGACTTCTCAGAGGCAACAAGAGAGGCTCCCCGAGGCGCCACGCCCCCGATTCAGAGAGGCCACCCCCGCTTCCCCCTGCGCCGCGCGGAAAAGCACGACCTTCGCCCCTGCATTCGAGGGGAAGCCCGATTGCCCTTGGCTGTGACCGGAGAGAAAGGCTGAGTCCCCTCGACTCCCTGGAGGCCACCCCACAGGTGCCAGTTATACCTGTCCCCTCCCCCCCTCCGGGGACCCCCGAGGGTCCTAGCTCCATGCCTGACGCGGACCCAGGGCGCTGCAGCGCCTCCTGGCGAATCCCGAGGCTGCTCGGGCCCCTGTCCGCTCGAAAGGAGGCATGGCGACCCCGCTGGGCTAACGGGGAGACGGGCCGGGGTACCCGCCGCAACTCGAGAATGCACCGCCGCAAGTCGAGAACACCCCCGTGAGGCCACGCCCATAGAGGGAGGAGGCGCTTTTCCCTTGCAGGGCATGGAGAGCATGCCCCGGCACCTGTTCCGGCTCCGAACGGGGCTTGACTCCTTGCGGGCGACTCCAGGTGTCCCCCGAGATCCCCGGGCCAACCTGCCAAGAAAGCGGGGCTTCCCGCCACACCGCGAGGGCGTCCCCCGGGCCCCCCTCCTTGCGAGACGGGGCCCTTGGGATCTGCAGCGACGCGAGAGCCGTCCTGCCTTCTCTCTGGCGCTGCAACGGAGGCTGGACTCCCTCTAGGCGCCCCCAGAGGTTCCCTGGGATACCCGTGTCCACAGGCGAGCGGAACCCTGAGTCTCCAGAGGCCGCTCGCGAGGGGCCCCCCGTCGCCGTCGGCCCCTCCTCTCGAAAGGGGGGTCCAATCCCCTTCCTGAATGCCATCGCAATCCCTACATTCCCTCGCACCTCCAGAGCGGGACTCTCGCCTCTCCTGAGGTTCGAGAAGAGGCCCCAAGGGGCCAGTTCCGGCCGCAAGACCAAAGGTCCCCGAGGAACCCCCATCGGCAAGCGAGTCCAGTTCCCTGGACGTGAGGCGAGGGGAAGCCCAGCAGCCCCTGGCGATGTCAAAGGAGGCCTGGACTTCTCAGAGGCAACAAGAGAGGCTCCCCGAGGCGCCACGCCCCCGATTCAGAGAGGCCCACCCCCGCTTCCCCCTGCGCCGCGCGGAAAAGCACGACCTTCGCCCCTGCATTCGAGGGGAAGCCCGATTGCCCTTGGCTGTGACCGGAGAGAAAGGCTGAGTCCCCTCGACTCCCTGGAGGCCACCCCACAGGTGCCAGTTATACCTGTCCCCTCCCCCCCTCCGGGGACCCCCGAGGGTCCTAGCTCCATGCCTGACGCGGACCCAGGGCGCTGCAGCGCCTCCTGGCGAATCCCGAGGCTGCTCGGGCCCCTGTCCGCTCGAAAGGAGGCATGGCGACCCCGCTGGGCTAACGGGGGAGACGGGCCGGGGTACCCGCCGCAACTCGAGAATGCACCGCCGCAAGTCGAGAACACCCCCGTGAGGCCACGCCCATAGAGGGAGGAGGCGCTTTTCCCTTGCAGGGCATGGAGAGCATGCCCCGGCACCTGTTCCGGCTCCGAACGGGGCTTGACTCCTTGCGGGCGACTCCAGGTGTCCCCCGAGATCCCCGGGCCAACCTGCCAAGAAAGCGGGGCTTCCCGCCACACCGCGAGGGCGTCCCCCGGGCCCCCCTCCTTGCGAGACGGGGCCCTTGGGATCTGCAGCGACGCGAGAGCCGTCCTGCCTTCTCTCTGGCGCTGCAACGGAGGCTGGACTCCCTCTAGGCGCCCCCAGAGGTTCCCTGGGATACCCGTGTCCACAGGCGAGCGGAACCCTGAGTCTCAGAGGCCGCTCGCGAGGGGCCCCCCGTCGCCGTCGGCCCCTCCTCTCGAAAGGGGGGTCCAATCCCCTTCCTGAATGCCATCGCAATCCCTACATTCCCTCGCACCTCCAGAGCGGGACTCTCGCCTCTCCTGAGGTTCGAGAAGAGGCCCCAAGGGGCCAGTTCCGGCCGCAAGACCCAAAGGTCCCCGAGGAACCCCCATCGGCAAGCGAGTCCAGTTCCCTGGACGTGAGGCGAGGGGAAGCCCAGCAGCCCCTGGCGATGTCAAAGGAGGCCTGGACTTCTCAGAGGCAACAAGAGAGGCTCCCCGAGGCGCCACGCCCCCGATTCAGAGAGGCCACCCCGCTTCCCCCTGCGCCGCGCGGAAAAGCACGACCTTCGCCCCTGCATTCGAGGGGAAGCCCGATTGCCCTTGGCTGTGACCGGAGAGAAAGGCTGAGTCCCCTCGACTCCCTGGAGGCCACCCCACAGGTGCCAGTTATACCTGTCCCCTCCCCCCCTCCGGGGACCCCCGAGGGTCCTAGCTCCATGCCTGACGCGGACCCAGGGCGCTGCAGCGCCTCCTGGCGAATCCCGAGGCTGCTCGGGCCCCTGTCCGCTCGAAAGGAGGCATGGCGACCCCGCTGGGCTAACGGGGGAGACGGGCCGGGGTACCCGCCGCAACTCGAGAATGCACCGCCGCAAATCGAGAACACCCCCGTGAGGCCACGCCCATAGAGGGAGGAGGCGCTTTTCCCTTGCAGGGCATGGAGAGCATGCCCCGGCACCTGTTCCGGCTCCGAACGGGGCTTGACTCCTTGCGGGCGACTCCAGGTGTCCCCCGAGATCCCCGGGCCAACCTGCCAAGAAAGCGGGGCTTCCCGCCACACCGCGAGGGCGTCCCCCGGGCCCCCTCCTTGCGAGACGGGGCCCTTGGGATCTGCAGCGACGCGAGAGCCGTCCTGCCTTCTCTCTCTGGCGCTGCAACGGAGGCTGGACTCCCTCTAGGCGCCCCCAGAGGTTCCCTGGGATACCCGTGTCCACAGGCGAGCGGAACCCTGAGTCTCCAGAGGCCGCTCGCGAGGGGCCCCCCGTCGCCGTCGGCCCCTCCTCTCGAAAGGGGGGTCCAATCCCCTTCCTGAATGCCATCGCAATCCCTACATTCCCTCGCACCTCCAGAGCGGGACTCTCGCCTCTCCTGAGGTTCGAGAAGAGGCCCCAAGGGGCCAGTTCCGGCCGCAAGACCAAAGGTCCCCGAGGAACCCCCATCGGCAAGCGAGTCCAGTTCCCTGGACGTGAGGCGAGGGGAAGCCCAGCAGCCCCTGGCGATGTCAAAGGAGGCCTGGACTTCTCAGAGGCAACAAGAGAGGCTCCCCGAGGCGCCACGCCCCCGATTCAGAGAGGCCACCCCCGCTTCCCCCTGCGCCGCGCGGAAAAGCACGACCTTCGCCCCTGCATTCGAGGGGAAGCCCGATTGCCCTTGGCTGTGACCGGAGAGAAAGGCTGAGTCCCCTCGACTCCCTGGAGGCCACCCCACAGGTGCCAGTTATACCTGTCCCCTCCCCCCCTCCGGGGACCCCCGAGGGTCCTAGCTCCATGCCTGACGCGGACCCAGGGCGCTGCAGCGCCTCCTGGCGAATCCGAGGGCTGCTCGGGCCCCTGTCCGCTCGAAAGGAGGCATGGCGGCGACCCCGCTGGGCTAACGGGGGAGACGGGCCGGGGTACCCGCCGCAACTCGAGAATGCACCGCCGCAAGTCGAGAACACCCCCGTGAGGCCACGCCCATAGAGGGAGGAGGCGCTTTTCCCTTGCAGGGCATGGAGAGCATGCCCCGGCACCTGTTCCGGCTCTCCGAACGGGGCTTGACTCCTTGCGGGCGACTCCAGGTGTCCCCCGAGATCCCCGGGCCAACCTGCCAAGAAAGCGGGGCTTCCCGCCACACCGCGAGGGCGTCCCCCGGGCCCCCCTCCTTGCGAGACGACGGGGCCCTTGGATCTGCAGCGACGCGAGAGCCGTCCTGCCTTCTCTCTGGCGCTGCAACGGAGGCTGGACTCCCTCTAGGCGCCCCCAGAGGTTCCCTGGGATACCCGTGTCCACAGGCGAGCGGAACCCTGAGTCTCCAGAGGCCGCTCGCGAGGGGCCCCCCGTCGCCGTCGGCCCCTCCTCTCGAAAGGGGGGTCCAATCCCCTTCCTGAATGCCATCGCAATCCCTACATTCCCTCGCACCTCCAGAGCGGGACTCTCGCCTCTCCTGAGGTTCGAGAAGAGGCCCCAAGGGGCCAGTTCCGGCCGCAAGACCAAAGGTCCCCGAGGAACCCCCATCGGCAAGCGAGTCCAGTTCCCTGGACGTGAGGCGAGGGGAAGCCCAGCAGCCCCTGGCGATGTCAAAGGAGGCCTGGACTTCTCAGAGGCAACAAGAGAGGCTCCCCGAGGCGCCACGCCCCCGATTCAGAGAGGCCACCCCCGCTTCCCCCTGCGCCGCGCGGAAAAGCACGACCTTCGCCCCTGCATTCGAGGGGAAGCCCGATTGCCCTTGGCTGTGACCGGAGAGAAAGGCTGAGTCCCCTCGACTCCCTGGAGGCCACCCCAGGTGCCAGTTATACCTGTCCCCTCCCCCCCTCCGGGGACCCCCGAGGGTCCTAGCTCCATGCCTGACGCGGACCCAGGGCGCTGCAGCGCCTCCTGGCGAATCCCGAGGCTGCTCGGGCCCCTGTCCGCTCGAAAGGAGGCATGGCGACCCCGCTGGGCTAACGGGGGAGACGGGCCGGGGTACCCGCCGCAACTCGAGAATGCACCGCCGCAAGTCGAGAACACCCCCGTGAGGCCACGCCCATAGAGGGAGGAGGCGCTTTTCCCTTGCAGGGCATGGAGAGCATGCCCCGGCACCTGTTCCGGCTCCGAACGGGGCTTGACTCCTTGCGGGCGACTCCAGGTGTCCCCCGAGATCCCCGGGCCAACCTGCCAAGAAAGCGGGGCTTCCCGCCACACCGCGAAGGGCGTCCCCCGGGCCCCCCTCCTTGCGAGACGGGGCCCTTGGGATCTGCAGCGACGCGAGAGCCGTCCTGCCTTCTCTCTGGCGCTGCAACGGAGGCTGGACTCCCTCTAGGCGCCCCCAGAGGTTCCCTGGGATACCCGTGTCCACAGGCGAGCGGAACCCTGAGTCTCCAGAGGCCGCTCGCGAGGGGCCCCCCCCCCCGTCGCCGTCGGCCCCTCTCTCTCGAAAGGGGGGTCCAATCCCCTTCCTGAATGCCATCGCAATCCCTACATTCCCTCGCACCTCCAGAGCGGGACTCTCGCCTCTCCTGAGGTTCGAGAAGAGGCCCCAAGGGGCCAGTTCCGGCCGCAAGACCAAAGGTCCCCGAGGAACCCCCATCGGCAAGCGAGTCCAGTTCCCTGGACGTGAGGCGAGGGGAAGCCCAGCAGCCCCTGGCGATGTCAAAGGAGGCCTGGACTTCTCAGAGGCAACAAGAGAGGCTCCCCGAGGCGCCACGCCCCCGATTCAGAGAGGCCACCCCCGCTTCCCCCTGCGCCGCGCGGAAAAGCACGACCTTCGCCCCTGCATTCGAGGGGAAGCCCGATTGCCCTTGGCTGTGACCGGAGAGAAAAGGCTGAGTCCCCTCGACTCCCTGGAGGCCACCCCACAGGTGCCAGTTATACCTGTCCCCTCCCCCCTCCGGGGACCCCCGAGGGTCCTAGCTCCATGCCTGACGCGGACCCAGGGCGCTGCAGCGCCTCCTGGCGAATCCCGAGGCTGCTCGGGCCCCTGTCCGCTCGAAAGGAGGCATGGCGACCCCGCTGGGCTAACGGGGGAGACGGGGCCGGGGTACCCGCCGCAACTCGAGAATGCACCGCCGCAAGTCGAGAACACCCCCGTGAGGCCACGCCCATAGAGGGAGGAGGCGCTTTTCCCTTGCAGGGCATGGAGAGCATGCCCCGGCACCTGTTCCGGCTCCGAACGGGGCTTGACTCCTTGCGGGCGACTCCAGGTGTCCCCCGAGATCCCCGGGCCAACCTGCCAAGAAAGCGGGGCTTCCCGCCACACCGCGAGGGCGTCCCCCAGGCCCCCCTCCTCGCGAGACGGGGCCCTTGGGATCTGCAGCGACGCGAGAGCCGTCCTGCCTTCTCTCTGGCGCTGCAACGGAGGCTGGACTCCCTCTAGGCGCCCCCAGAGGTTCCCTGGGATACCCGTGTCCACAGGCGAGCGGAACCCTGAGTCTCCAGAGGCCGCTCGCGAGGGGCCCCCCGTCGCCGTCGGCCCCTCCTCTCGAAAGGGGGGTCCAATCCCCTTCCTGAATGCCATCGCAATCCCTACATTCCCTCGCACCTCCAGAGCGGGACTCTCGCCTCTCCTGAGGTTCGAGAAGAGGCCCCAAGGGGCCAGTTCCGGCCGCAAGACCAAAGGTCCCCGAGGAACCCCCATCGGCAAGCGAGTCCAGTTCCCTGGACGTGAGGCGAGGGGAAGCCCAGCAGCCCCTGGCGATGTCAAAGGAGGCCTGGACTTCTCAGAGGCAACAAGAGAGGCTCCCCGAGGCGCCACGCCCCCGATTCAGAGAGGCCACCCCCGCTTCCCCCCTGCGCCGCGCGGAAAAGCACGACCTTCGCCCCTGCATTCGAGGGGAAGCCCGATTGCCCTGGCTGTGACCGGAGAGAAAGGCTGAGTCCCCTCGACTCCCTGGAGGCCACCCCACAGGTGCCAGTTATACCTGTCCCCTCCCCCCCTCCGGGGACCCCCGAGGGTCCTAGCTCCATGCCTGACGCGGACCCAGGGCGCTGCAGCGCCTCCTGGCGAATCCCGAGGCTGCTCGGGCCCCTGTCCGCTCGAAAGGAGGCATGGCGACCCCGCTGGGCTAACGGGGGAGACGGGCCGGGGTACCCGCCGCAACTCGAGAATGCACCGCCGCAAGTCGAGAACACCCCCGTGAGGCCACGCCCATAGAGGGAGGAGGCGCTTTTCCCTTGCAGGGCATGGAGAGCATGCCCCGGCACCTGTTCCGGCTCCGAACGGGGCTTGACTCCTTGCGGGCGACTCCAGGTGTCCCCCGAGATCCCCGGGCCAACCTGCCAAGAAAGCGGGGCTTCCCGCCACACCGCGAGGGCGTCCCCCGGGCCCCCCTCCTTGCGAGACGGGGCCCTTGGGATCTGCAGCGACGCGAGAGCCGTCCTGCCTTCTCTCTGGCGCTGCAACGGAGGCTGGACTCCCTCTAGGCGCCCCCAGAGGTTCCCTGGGATACCCGTGTCCACAGGCGAGCGGAACCCTGAGTCTCCAGAGGCCGCTCGCGAGGGGCCCCCCGTCGCCGTCGGCCCCTCCTCTCGAAAGGGGGGTCCAATCCCCTTCCTGAATGCCATCGCAATCCCTACATTCCCTCGCACCTCCAGAGCGGGACTCTCGCCTCTCCTGAGGTTCGAGAAGAGGCCCCAAGGGGCCAGTTCCGGCCGCAAGACCAAAGGTCCCCGAGGAACCCCCATCGGCAAGCGAGTCCAGTTCCCTGGACGTGAGGCGAGGGGAAGCCCAGCAGCCCCTGGCGATGTCAAAGGAGGCCTGGACTTCTCAGAGGCAACAAGAGAGGCTCCCCGAGGCGCCACGCCCCCGATTCAGAGAGGCCACCCCCGCTTCCCCCTGCGCCGCGCGGAAAAGCACGACCTTCGCCCCTGCATTCGAGGGGAAGCCCGATTGCCCTTGGCTGTGACCGGAGAGAAAGGCTGAGTCCCCTCGACTCCCTGGAGGCCACCCCACAGGTGCCAGTTATACCTGTCCCCTCCCCCCCTCCGGGGACCCCCGAGGGTCCTAGCTCCATGCCTGACGCGGACCCAGGGCGCTGCAGCGCCTCCTGGCGAATCCCGAGGCTGCTCGGGCCCCTGTCCGCTCGAAAGGAGGCATGGCGACCCCGCTGGGCTAACGGGGGAGACGGGCCGGGGTACCCGCCGCAACTCGAGAATGCACCGCCGCAAGTCGAGAACACCCCCGTGAGGCCACGCCCATAGAGGGAGGAGGCGCTTTTCCCTTGCAGGGCATGGAGAGCATGCCCCGGCACCTGTTCCGGCTCCGAACGGGGCTTGACTCCTTGCGGGCGACTCCAGGTGTCCCCCGAGATCCCCGGGCCAACCTGCCAAGAAAGCGGGGCTTCCCGCCACACCGCGAGGGCGTCCCCCGGGCCCCCCTCCTTGCGAGACGGGGCCCTTGGGATCTGCAGCGACGCGAGAGCCGTCCTGCCTTCTCTCTGGCGCTGCAACGGAGGCTGGACTCCCTCTAGGCGCCCCCAGAGGTTCCCTGGGATACCCGTGTCCACAGGCGAGCGGAACCCTGAGTCTCCAGAGGCCGCTCGCGAGGGGCCCCCCGTCGCCGTCGGCCCCTCCTCTCGAAAGGGGGGTCCAATCCCCTTCCTGAATGCCATCGCAATCCCTACATTCCCTCGCACCTCCAGAGCGGGACTCTCGCCTCTCCTGAGGTTCGAGAAGAGGCCCCAAGGGGCCAGTTCCGGCCGCAAGACCAAAGGTCCCCGAGGAACCCCCATCGGCAAGCGAGTCCAGTTCCCTGGACGTGAGGCGAGGGGAAGCCCAGCAGCCCCTGGCGATGTCAAAGGAGGCCTGGACTTCTCAGAGGCAACAAGAGAGGCTCCCCGAGGCGCCACGCCCCCGATTCAGAGAGGCCACCCCCGCTTCCCCCTGCGCCGCGCGGAAAAAAGCACGACCTTCGCCCCTGCATTCGAGGGGAAGCCCGATTGCCCTTGGCTGTGACCGGAGAGAAAGGCTGAGTCCCCTCGACTCCCTGGAGGCCACCCCACAGGTGCCAGTTATACCTGTCCCCTCCCCCCCTCCGGGGACCCCCGAGGGTCCTAGCTCCATGCCTGACGCGGACCCAGGGCGCTGCAGCGCCTCCTGGCGAATCCCGAGGCTGCTCGGGCCCCTGTCCGCTCGAAAGGAGGCATGGCGACCCCGCTGGGCTAACGGGGGAGACGGGCCGGGGTACCCGCCGCAACTCGAGAATGCACCGCCGCAAGTCGAGAACACCCCCGTGAGGCCACGCCCATAGAGGGAGGAGGCGCTTTTCCCTTGCAGGGCATGGAGAGCATGCCCCGGCACCTGTTCCGGCTCCGAACGGGGCTTGACTCCTTGCGGGCGACTCCAGGTGTCCCCCGAGATCCCCGGGCCAACCTGCCAAGAAAGCGGGGCTTCCCGCCACACCGCGAGGGCGTCCCCCGGGCCCCCCTCCTTGCGAGACGGGGCCCTTGGGATCTGCAGCGACGCGAGAGCCGTCCTGCCTTCTCTCTGGCGCTGCAACGGAGGCTGGACTCCCTCTAGGCGCCCCCAGAGGTTCCCTGGGATACCCGTGTCCACAGGCGAGCGGAACCCTGAGTCTCCAGAGGCCGCTCGCGAGGGGCCCCCCGTCGCCGTCGGCCCCTCCTCTCGAAAGGGGGGTCCAATCCCCTTCCTGAATGCCATCGCAATCCCTACATTCCCTCGCACCTCCAGAGCGGGACTCTCGCCTCTCCTGAGGTTCGAGAAGAGGCCCCCAAGGGGCCAGTTCCGGCCGCAAGACCAAAGGTCCCCGAGGAACCCCCATCGGCAAGCGAGTCCAGTTCCCTGGACGTGAGGCGAGGGGAAGCCCAGCAGCCCCTGGCGATGTCAAAGGAGGCCTGGACTTCTCAGAGGCAACAAGAGAGGCTCCCCGAGGCGCCACGCCCCCGATTCAGAGAGGCCACCCCCGCTTCCCCCTGCGCCGCGCGGAAAAGCACGACCTTCGCCCCTGCATTCGAGGGGAAGCCCGATTGCCCTTGGCTGTGACCGGAGAGAAAGGCTGAGTCCCCTCGACTCCCTGGAGGCCACCCCACAGGTGCCAGTTATACCTGTCCCCTCCCCCCCTCCGGGGACCCCCGAGGGTCCTAGCTCCATGCCTGACGCGGACCCAGGGCGCTGCAGCGCCTCCTGGCGAATCCCGAGGCTGCTCGGGCCCCTGTCCGCTCGAAAGGAGGCATGGCGACCCCGCTGGGCTAACGGGGGAGACGGGCCGGGGTACCCGCCGCAACTCGAGAATGCACCGCCGCAAGTCGAGAACACCCCCGTGAGGCCACGCCCATAGAGGGAGGAGGCGCTTTTCCCTTGCAGGGCATGGAGAGCATGCCCCGGCACCTGTTCCGGCTCCGAACGGGGCTTGACTCCTTGCGGGCGACTCCAGGTGTCCCCCGAGATCCCCGGGCCAACCTGCCAAGAAAGCGGGGCTTCCCGCCACACCGCGAGGGCGTCCCCCGGGCCCCCCTCCTTGCGAGACGGGGCCCTTGGGATCTGCAGCGACGCGAGAGCCGTCCTGCCTTCTCTCTGGCGCTGCAACGGAGGCTGGACTCCCTCTAGGCGCCCCCAGAGGTTCCCTGGGATACCCGTGTCCACAGGCGAGCGGAACCCTGAGTCTCCAGAGGCCGCTCGCGAGGGGCCCCTCGTCGCCGTCGGCCCCTCCTCTCGAAAGGGGGGTCCAATCCCCTTCCTGAATGCCATCGCAATCCCTACATTCCCTCGCACCTCCAGAGCGGGACTCTCGCCTCTCCTGAGGTTCGAGAAGAGGCCCCAAGGGGCCAGTTCCGGCCGCAAGACCAAAGGTCCCCGAGGAACCCCCATCGGCAAGCGAGTCCAGTTCCCTGGACGTGAGGCGAGGGGAAGCCCAGCAGCCCCTGGCGATGTCAAAGGAGGCCTGGACTTCTCAGAGGCAACAAGAGAGGCTCCCCGAGGCGCCACGCCCCCGATTCAGAGAGGCCACCCCCGCTTCCCCCTGCGCCGCGCGGAAAAGCACGACCTTCGCCCTGCATTCGAGGGGAAGCCCGATTGCCCTTGGCTGTGACCGGAGAGAAAGGCTGAGTCCCCTCGACTCCCTGGAGGCCACCCCACAGGTGCCAGTTATACCTGTATCCCTCCCCCCCTCCGGGGACCCCCGAGGGTCCTAGCTCCATGCCTGACGCGGACCCAGGGCGCTGCAGCGCCTCCTGGCGAATCCCGAGGCTGCTCGGGCCCCTGTCCGCTCGAAAGGAGGCATGGCGACCCCGCTGGGCTAACGGGGGAGACGGGCCGGGGTACCCGCCGCAACTCGAGAATGCACCGCCGCAAGTCGAGAACACCCCCGTGAGGCCACGCCCATAGAGGGAGGAGGCGCTTTTCCCTTGCAGGGCATGGAGAGCATGCCCCGGCACCTGTTCCGGCTCCGAACGGGGCTTGACTCCTTGCGGGCGACTCCAGGTGTCCCCCGAGATCCCCGGGGCCAACCTGCCAAGAAGCTGGACTCCCTCTAGGCGCCCCCAGAGGTTCCCTGGGATACCCGTGTCCACAGGCGAGCGGAACCCTGAGTCTCCAGAGGCCGCTCGCGAGGGGCCCCCCGTCGCCGTCGGCCCCTCCTCTCGAAAGGGGGGTCCAATCCCCTTCCTGAATGCCATCGCAATCCCTACATTCCCTCGCACCTCCAGAGCGGGACTCTCGCCTCTCCTGAGGTTCGAGAAGAGGCCCCAAGGGGCCAGTTCCGGCCGCAAGACCAAAGGTCCCCGAGGAACCCCCATCGGCAAGCGAGTCCAGTTCCCTGGACGTGAGGCGAGGGGAAGCCCAGCAGCCCCTGGCGATGTCAAAGGAGGCCTGGACTTCTCAGAGGCAACAAGAGAGGCTCCCTGAGGCGCCATGCCCCCGA
>JAGTYA010000486.1:0-23980 GCA_024291935.2 Okapia johnstoni | reverse complement strand
CACTATAGTACCATATAGCTGATTGTGTTATTTGGGTACCTCAGCTAACTTTTTGACCTTATGAACAAAGTTAGACTTAAAAATATATTCTCAGAATGGAACTCATTTGCATGTAGGGGACTTACTCTAGCTATCTTATGGATATTTGAGACAGGGCAAAATGTCCTGCAAGGAGCATTTTCCTTTTTCTTTCTGACCTATTTTATTTAGCATAATGCCCTCAATGTTGACCCATATTGTCAAAAATGGCAGATTTCCTTCTTTCTCACAGATGAATAATATTCCATTGTATATAAGTGCACAAATTTATTATTTTATTAAGAGATGGTCAACATAGGTTTTCTCCATTAGTTAGTTATTATGAATAATGCTGTACAAAGTAATCATCATTTCAAATTAATATTTCTTTCTCTGAACTAAATTATCAGTTTCACAAAGCATTTTGAATTTATTAAACCCCTACCAGATGTCCATCGAGTCAGTGATGCCATCCAACCATCTCATCCTCTGTCGTCCCCTTCTCCTCCTGCCCGCAATCCTACCCAGCATCAGGGTCTTTTCCAATGAGTCAACTCTTCGCATGAGGTGGCCAAAGTATTGGAGTCTCAGCTTCAACATCAGTCTTTCCAATGAACACCCAGGACTGATACCTTCAGGATGAACTGATTGGATCTCCTTGCAGTCCAGGGGACTCTCACGAGTCTTCTCCAACACCACAGTTCAAAAGCATCAATTCTACATGAGTATGAGCAAGCTCTGGGAGTTAGAGATGGACAGGGAAGCCTGGCGCACTGCAGTCCATGGGGTCGCAGAGCCAGAAACTACTGAGCAACTGAACTGAACTGATGGTACCTTTACTATGAAATATGCTATAATTTGAAAAGGGGTCAGCAACAGGGAAAATAGGACTAGCAGATAAATATATCGGAGAAGGGTAGAGAATTTTTCTTAGATTTGGGGGCTCCATATTCCTGTCCAGTTCATATATTAGACCAATAGTTCTTAGAATATTTTCACATGCAAATGGTCCTGAGGGTGTGTACCGTGGCAGGTGTGTTATGGTGACTAGGAAGCCAAGACCTTATGTCAGTGAGGCATGTTTATGATGCATTGGCTTTATATCCTATATGTGGTTCTAGTAGCTGCTTTTGCTTTTAGGGTTATAGAAAATTGAAGTTCCTTGTCCAGAGATGTTGGGCCATGTGACTTGCTAGAGGTTGTATTCAGGCTCTTGAATGGAAATGGTAATTTTCTCTTTGTAGTTAACTGTGTATTAGCCTGAAAGCCTGGAAAGCAAGAATGTTCCTTGACTTCACTTTTTTCTTAGAAGGAAGGAAGACACTTGGAAGCCCCTGCTTCCTCTCCCCAGTGTCCTGGCTCCATGCACTGAATATCACCAGGGTTGGCCAACAGCACTCTACTCCACATGCACAAGTTCTTTCTGATTGGATTCTCAAGTATTGTTAGCATTTTACATTCCCCAAATTCCTTAATTTTCATTATAATTTATATGATACATTTATGACATGTGTTATGACTTAACTTCATTCACCACAACTACACCTAAATCTTAAGAATGGGCAGGACACGATATACTTTGATAAAGATATTTATTTTTTTCCAACTGCAAAAATTTTGCTATTATGTTCAGACTTTCTTGAAGCTTCTTTCTTTTCTTACAATTAGTTATTTTCTAAGCTGCTTCTTATTCTGCATGCAAATGCTTCTTATACATTACAACCATCATGTTTAAAACTATAGTCACCATATTTTACTTAAATCTTCAGACCTTATACATCTTATAGCTGAAAATATATGCACTTTTACTAATCTCTCACTATTCCCCCCACCCACAACCCTGGGCAACTACTTTTCTACTTTCTGCTTTTATGAGTTTGACTTTCCTTTTGCTGTTGTTGCTGTTTTTTTTAGATTTCACATATAAATTATATTTAAAGCTAATTATACAAAACATAAAGAGCCTAGAGCCTGTTTCCTAAAATCTTCTATCTTTCTTACATAAGCAATACTAGTATTTAACATTCTCTTAGGTTTCTATCTGAGCTTCTTTGGTAGCTCAGTTGGTAAAGAATCTACCTGCAATGCAGGTGACACTACTTTAATTCCTGGATCAGAAAGATCTGCTGGAGAAGGGATAGGCTACCCACTCCTGTATTCTTGGGCTTCCCTTATGGTTCAGCTGGTAAAGAATCTGCCTGCAACGTGGGAGATCTGGGTTCGATCCCTGGGTTGGGAAGATCACCTGGAAAAGGGAATGGCTTCCCAATCCAGTATTCTGGACTGGAGAATTCCATGGACTGTATAGTCTATGCAGTCACAAAGAGTCGGACACAACTGTACGACTTTCACTTTCACTCTCTAGGTTTCTATCTGGGGTTCCCTGCTGGCTCAGATGGTAAAGAATGTGCCTGTCATTCAAAAGACTTGGGTTCAATCCCCAAGTTGGAAAGATCCCGAGGAGAAGGAAATGGCTACCCACTCCAGTATTCTTGCATGGACAATTCTATGAACAGAGGAATTCATGGGGGTCACAAAAATTCAGACACAATTGAGTGACTAACAATTACTTTTCACTTAGGTTTCTATTTAATCCTGTTAAAACAATAATTCACTTCTATCTTCTGTTAAATTTTACCTACCATTATAACGATAAATTGCATTCTTTGAATAAAATAAAATACTTTGGCAAACATGCACAGTGAGCATTAATTAATTAAAAGCTAGAAATTTCTATACTTATATTTTAAAATCCATTTTATGATGAAAACAGATAGCACATATTATATGATTTTGTTTAACTGAAGTTATTAATTAACATTGATTAATTAATTATTAATTATCATCTCGATGAGCCCTCATAACAAGTGAATAACATAAATATTATTTTCAGTCCCATTTTACAGACAAACATTGAGAAGCTACAGGGCTGTAAAGTCATAGAGACAGGATTTGGATTAATGCAGTCTGAGTCCAGAGATTCTTCTCTTAATTGTTATAGTCTGCCACCCATCTTGAAGCTAATGTAAGTGCAGTACATGAAGACTGCATCAATTCCTAATGTTTCCTGAGTATTAATCCAAGTTGCAGATATTTGAAATAAACGATAAAGTTGATTAGAGGTATTTATCACTGGCTTAGAAGACTTATAGTAGTGGTTTAAAACTTTTCTTATGGTATTTCTTAGCAGAACAATGTCAAATATTTGTTTACTTCTCTAATCTTTATATTTATAATATGTACACTTTAAATACACAGACCTAATTTTGTACTATTTTTGTGAGATAGAGGAATGATAACAAAAAGCACTGGGAACATATCAGGCATTCTATTTCTTAAAATGAAATGTTACTTAGAATTTCCATAGTTTCTCATTTAGGTGAATCACTTTTGAGTTGGATGCTAACTGCAAACGTATAATTGGATGGATATTGTGTCTCAGAAAATTAAAAGAATCATGTAATGTTTTCAGTTTTAGTTTGACTATAAGTACTTTGAGTGACAGAGGATGAGACAGTTGGATGGCATCACTGACTCAATGAACAGACATACCTGCCTGTGTGCATGCTAAGTCGCTTCAGTTGTGTCCAGATCTTTGCTACCCCATGGACTATAGCCTGCCAGGCTCCTCTGTCCATGGGATTCTCCAGCCAAGAATAGTGAAGTGGGTTACCGTTTCATTCTCCATGGGATCTTCCTGACCCAGGGATTGAACCCACATCTCTTATGTCTCCTGCATTGGCAAGCAAGTTCTTTACCACTAGTGACCCTTGGGAAGCCCCAGTGGACATGAGTTTGAACAAACTCTGGGAGATAGTAAAGGACAGGGAAGCCCGGTGTGCTGCAGTCCATAGGGTCACAAAGAGTTGGACACGACTTAACGACTGAACAATTTTGAGCCACATAAAACCTTCTAAATATTTTCTCATGTTTAACTTCCATATAATCTATTCCATTAACTTACTTCACATTTCCAACAAGCTATTAGCTTGTTTTATTTTCTTTTATAACTGCTACCTTCATTAATTCATTCCTCTGGAATCCAAATAATCTTAAACTCTTGTATAGTGGTGTGTGTGTTGTGTGTGTTCATGCTGGTGTTATGGAGGTGTAGATAAAATTAGTTTTATGAGGGAATCATGAAATTTCAATTCATACACACACACACATATCTCCCTCCTCAAGCATGACATGTAAACACTGAACTTTATAATTCCAAGAAATTAAAGTAAATGAGAACAAGAAAGCTCATTTCATTTTACCAAATTTATTTCAAAATAAACTTTGACAAGGGGACATGGATTAGAATTAATAAATTTGGAGGACTAGCCCCAGGTCTAGGACCAAATGAGACTGTGACTGCAATAATGATTACCACAGTGTTTGTGTAATGATCTTCTGGGTTGATGAACTCATGGAGGTGCTGGGATCATTGCACCTGGAAAGGACATAGAAGTTTCACACCCTCTCTCTACACCATCCCTAAATATCTCTTTTATCTTGTACTTCTAGACTTCCATATACTATACTTCTATCAATCAAATTTATTTGAGGAGAGCTGCCCAGATGGGAGTAAAGTATCCTCAAAAATTCACCTCCTCTCACAAAAACACCAAAATCATGAGTAATTGCAGAACAAACTAGAACCTATCCTAAATGACGTCTGAGCACCCAGACCTGGCCCCACCCAACAACCTATAGCCTCCATTGCTGGGACACCGCAGGCCGAACAACAAACTGAGTGGAAGACACAGCAGACAAGCTGTTTAAAGACTTTATGAGCCCACAGCCACCTCTGGACTTGCTCTCTTGACATAGTCCTGCCCATCAGAGGTCCAAGTCCTAGGTCCAACCAACAGTCATCAGGCACCTGCTCCTCCCAAGAGGAATCCTGCAGGAGCCTCTAGACCAGACTCACCCACCAGGGGGTCAGACACCAGAGGCAAGGAAGCTACAGTCTAACAGTCCTGAGACTACTGGCTTCTAGCCCTTGGGTAATGGGGTGAGAGTCCACTGCTGGGACACATAAGATATCTTCTACAGAGGACCACTCCTCCAAGGTTGAGAATCCTCACTAACCTACTACATACATAAAAATAGAAACAGAAATTTAGACAAGATGAGGTGACAGAGGAATATGTTTCTGACAAAACCACGAGATAAAACCTCAGAAGAACAACAAAGTGATGTGGAAATAAGAAACCCATCGACCAAAGAGATCAGAGTAATGACGGTAAAGATAAAGAACTTGGGAGGAAAATGGATGCACAGAGTGAGAAATCATAAAATTTTAACAAACAATTATAAAATATAAAGAGCAGCCAAGCAGAATTAAAGTAGGCAATAATGGAAATGAAAAATACGCTAGAAGCATAAAGACTAGACTGAATGAGACAAAAGAATGAATCAGTGGGTCAGAAGAAAGAGGGGTAGAAATCACTGCAGCCAAACAGAAGACAAACAAGCAAAAAAGAATGAAAAGAGATGAGGACAGTTTAAGAGTCTTCTGAGACAATATCAAGCATGCTAATATTCACATTACAGGGGTCCCAGGAGAAGAAGAGTGAGATAAATGGCCTGAGAAAATATCTGACATTAAAATTTTCTTTTTATTGAAATCACCACTCTTACTGATGGCTTTCTGAGCCTACGTTGGTGATATTAACAATGGAGAATGATCCTTAATATTCAAAGAAAATTTATAAATGTGTAATACTTGTCATTTACCTTTAGAGGTTAAATGGCTTACTGTTTTTCATTCTAAAGTAGTTTCATACCACAGTGTTATTGTCAATTACAACCAACAATGATGTGTACAAATTTGTAAAGTATTTAATAAAAAAATAGAATTTAGTTATATGTAATGAACACGTATGGGCTTCTCAGGTGGCTCAGTGGTAAAGAATCTTCCGGCCAATGCAAGAGATGTGGGTTCATCCCTGGGTGGAAAAGATGCCCTGGAGAAGGAAATGGCAATCCACTCCAGTATTCTTGCCTGGAGAATCCCATGGACCTAAGAGCCTGGCACGCTACAGTTCATGGTGTTGCAAGAGTCGGATATGACTTAGCAACTAAACCACCACCATGCATAATAAAATTCATGCATAATAAAATGGTGTGTGCATATCTATCTATCTATCTATCTATATAGATAGATAGATAGATAGATAGTATATTGTATATATAACTAATGTATATATGCCAATTTATATAAAAATAGCATATATATGTATATAGACAGAAAGATGGATATATAGTCACTCACAGTCCCTGTCTCAATAAATGGTAACTGGTATAATCATTCCACCTTTTCTATCATCATTGCCTGGCCATAGATTACAGCAGTTAAGAACATGATCTGAGAAAACAAAAAAAACAAAAAACATGGTCTGAGAGGTCAGTTAGATTCCAGTTACAGGTTTTTCATTATATTTCTGTTTTGGAACATAGTCCTTTCTATTTGTTTACACACCTGTAAAATGGGCATGATAGCAGTGTCTCAGAGAAGGCAATGGCACCTCACTCCAGTACTCTGGCCTGGAAAATCCCATGGACGGAGGAGCCTGGTAGGCTACAGTCCCTGAGGTCGCTAAGAGTCGGACAGGACTGAGTGACTTCACTTTCACTTTTCCCTTTCATGCACTGGAGAAGGCAATGGCACCCCACTCCAGTGTTCTTGCCTGGAGAATCCCAGGGACGGTGGAGCCTGGTGGGCTGCCGTCTATGAGGTCGCACAGAGTCAGACACGACTGAAGCGACTTAGCAGCAGCAGCAGCAGCAGCAGCAGCAGCAGCAGCAGTGTCTACCTCTTTATATTGTTATAGAGATTGAAGCTGAATATTAATATAATAATATTTTTATTGTGATGAAAGCTTATGAATCCATATACAATAATGAGGCCAGTAAAACTAGAATCCAGTTTGGCAGAACTTTCCAAATATGCAAACATTAGCCCTAGGTTAGGTTTGTCTCTCTTTACCTGAATCCATTTCTTCTCTTCACCTTGCAGAATGTATGATTTGTAGGTGTGTTTTTTTTTTTTTTTCAATCTCATAAGTATTCTTAGTCTAAGTTACAAACAATATTTTTTTGACCCTTGCATCAGTTGAATGAATGTTGGGTTTTTCACACATCTTATTGATCACCTGAAATCACTTTCCTACTACACAATTTCCTAATGGCATTTTTCATCTGTTCATTTCTCAAAGTATAGATTAAGGGGTTTAACATGGGTGTTATCATAGTGTAGAATGCAGCAACTGCTTTATCAATAGGTAAACTAGTTGCTGGTCTCAGGCACTCAAATATGCAGGGTAAAAAGAAAAAAAAAACATGACTGCTGTGATATGGGAGACACAGGTGGAGAGAGCTTTTTGCCGAGCTTCCAAACTCTGGGTTTTTAAGGAGTACAGAATGACTGCATAGGAACCAATCAAGAGGAGAAAGTTTAGCAGACAGATGAAACCACTGTTGGCAGCAACAAAGAGCCCTAGAGTGGGGATATCAGTGCAGGCAAGATCGAGCAAAGGGTTCAGATCACACATAAAGTGATCTATGACATTAGGACCACAGAAGGGTAATTTGATGGTGAAGAGAATCTGTATGGTTGCATGAAGAAAGCCTCCCACCCACGACACTCCTACTAAAAGGCCACAAACCTGCCAGTTCATGATAGTAGTATAATGCAAGGGCTTACAGATGGCCACATAGTGGTCATATGCCATCGCGGTAAGCAGAATGATGTCAGCACCTGCAAATAAATGTTCCCCAAAGATCTGCATCATGCATTCATTGAAAGGGCTTGTTTTCTTTTCATAGAGTGAATCTACGATCACTTTAGGGGTATTGACACAGGAATAGCAGGCATCAGTGAATGAGAGATGAGCCAGGGAATAGTACATGGGAGAGTCCAATAATGAACTGGCTTTGATGGTGACCATAGTGAGCACATTTCCCACAATAGAAACAATGCAGACAATCAAAAACACAACAAATATGATTTTCTGCATCTTTGGATTCTGTGAGAGCCCCAGTAGAACAAACTCTGTCACATTGCTTCTATTTTCCATGTATCTCAGGTTAAGATTAATTCATGTTACTTGAAAAAGTCACATTTCATTAGCTCAACCTTGAATTCATTGTATGTCAATGTTATACACAGTAAATGCCTAAATTCTATTGAGTTCTGAATGCTTATGATTATTTTTTGAGATAGAAAAACTGGTCTGATCTCTTGAAGATTACTCAAAGTCTCTCCTGTGTAATGGGATTTTTATAGTATAGACATAAAGATCTTGAAGCAGAGGCAGGAGTTGATCTGTGGACATTTAATTATTTAAGATGACTCTGAGCATAAGGTGAAACAGTAGATCTTACACATAGTGGGAGACTGAAAAGAGAGGTAGAAAATTTGTGTAAGTCTATGTATGCAAAGCGAAGGAATTTTCCTTTTATTTTTAGGAAAGGGGAAATCAGGAATGATAATTGATAATATGAGTTTAAAACCAAAGAGGGACTCTAAAAGTGGAAATCACCAATATAGAATAGAATATCACCAATCTTCTAGAGAAGATGTTCATGTGACTGAATGAAGTGGGCTGAGATTCTATTTAGAGATAGAAACCAGAGAAAGGAACCACAGTACCATGCTGTTTATAAGTGTTGACATAAAGTGTAATAGGTTATTGCTGTGTCTGTGTGTGTGCTTAGCTGCTTTTCAGTTGTCTGACTCTGTGACCCTATGGACCGTAGCCTGCCAGACTCCTCTGTCCATGGGATTCTCCAAGCAAAAATACTGGCTGCTGCTGCTGCTAAGTCGCTTCAGTCGTGTCCGACTCTTTGTGACCCTATAGACGGCAGCCCACCAGGCTCCGCCATCCCTAGGATTCTCCAGGCAAGAATACTGGAGTGTGTTGCCATTTCCTTCTCCAGGGCATCTTTCCCTCACCTCATTTTTTCTCTTTCCAGTTCCCCTCCAAAGCACAATCCTACAGACTCTTCTGCAAAATATGAAAAATGACAATCTCAGTGCTGAAGTGTGTTGTTTTGTGAATCAGAAAGGCCAGATGAGAATCTTGCTTTTCCCCACTTTTAACTTCTTGTATCTAAGATGTGTTTCTTGGCACTTTACATCCTTGTTTTGTCTAAAATAAAGTGAGCATGGTATCCACCTCACTGGCTATTATGAGAACTGACTGAGGAGACATATTCCCCACACTGCTGAGGACAGACAAAAGAACTTCACTTATTTTTATGACTGTTTATTCACCCAGGAGCAGGAACAATTGACATTCTGAGCAATAATACAGAGAAACATCTAACCATGCAACAAACTAAGGCAGAATCATCTTCAGTTTTACTTTTCACTCAGTTGTGTTCAACACTTTGTGACCCTGTGGACAGTAGCCTGCAAGGCTCCTCTGTCTGTGGGATTCTCCAGGCAGAATACTGGAGTGAGTGGATTGCCATGCCCTCTTCCAGGGGATCTTCCCAACCGAAGGATCGAACCCAGGTCTGCCACATTGCAGGTGAATTCTTTAACTTCTGAGCCACCAGGGAAGCCCCAAAGAAACCACAGAGATCCATATTGTTCACAGCAGTTGATCTCAAGAAAAGTTCTTCATGTTTGGGTTTCAATTCAGGTTATGATTTCTATCATTTAATATTCACATTATATATTCTTGTGTGTGAAAATATTTTTTGTATTTACATGTTTTTGATTCTCCTAATTGGTTTCAGTTACTAGAGGAAGTATCTTATGATGAAAAAAGGTATGTGGTATTAGGGAGCAAGATTTTGTAAACTTCTTAATCTCTATGAGCCCCCAAATTTTCATTTGTCAAATTAGTTTATGTATATTTACCAACTATTTCTTAAAGAGTTGGGTAGAGGTAAAATGCTCTGTTAGTATATTTGAGAAGTGTGGAAACATAATGCTAACTCTGTATGAAAACTGACAGTCTTTTATAGTCATCAGCACTATTGAAAATCTTACCTTTTCGTGTTAGAAGAACTTACTGATAATTGTGAGTGTTCAAATATAACCCCATCTTCAAGTTGACCTCCTCTTGAGATAAGTAACTTGCAGTATTTAGATAGTTCGACTACGGAGAAATTATCTTCCATAGATGACTCTGGACCCATAGGCAGAAGGTACTATGTGTGGTGAAAACACATTCAAATGGATCACTCCACCTGTGATGAATCTCTCTCTGTAGATGTAAATGTCAAAGAAAATATTTTAACCTGCAATGCATGGATATTTAAAGAAGTTCCACTAAAATTCAAGAACCTTGTCTTGTAGCTTCTATTTTCCCTCTCAGGAATAAATTATATCCTTTGATGGAATGACTTTGTCTTAGAAGCTAGTATTCTGGAGAGACATACTTGAAAAACATTCATTCTTGAGTGGGGAATTGTATTCCCTGCACTTGCAACCAAAATGTGTGAATCCCCTTTCTCTATCTGAACCAGGCTTTCTAAGAAGGCTGAATGTTATGTGAATAGTAATTATGGCATAATTCCAGCATGGGGACCCAGTGATATAGTTAAACTGTGCACTCATCAGAGCGAGAACTTCCATCTTATCCATATTAGAATCTAGTATCAAACACCTGAAAGCCAAAGCAGTGAGGGCATAAAATTAATGCATTGGCTTTGTTTTTTAATTTTAATTGAAGTAGTTGCTTTACAGTGTCATGTTACTTTCTGCTATACAGTAAAGTGAATTGGGTATGCATATACAGTCAGGAAGAAACAGTTAGAACTGGACATGGAACAACAGACTGGTTCCAAATAGGAAAAGGAGTATGTCAAGGCTGTATATTGTCACCCTGCAACTTATATGCAGAGTACATCATGAGAAACGCTGGGCTGGAAGAAACACAAGCTGGAATCAAGATTTCTGGGAGAAATATCAATAACCTCAGATATGCGGATGACACCACCCTTATAGCAGAAAGTGAAGAACTGAAGAACCTCTTGATGAAAGTGAAAGAGGAGAGTGAAAAAGTTGGCTTAAAGCTCAACATTCAGAAAACTAAGATCATGGCATTTGGTCCCATCACTCCATGGGAAATCGAAGGGGAAACAGTGGAAACAGTGTCAGACTTTATTTTCTCGGGCTCCAAAATCACTGCAGATGGTGATTGCAGCCATGAAATTAAAAGACGCTTACTCGTTGGAAGGAAGGTTATGACCAACCTAGATAGCATATTCAAAAGCAGAGACATTACTTTGCCAACAAAGGTCCGTCTAGTCAAGGCTATGGATTTTCCAGTAGGCATGAATGGGTGTGAGAGTTGCACGGTGAAGAAAGCTGAGTGCCGCAGAATTGATGCTTTTGAACTGTGGTGTTGGAGAAGACTCTTGAGAGTCCCTTGGACTGCAAGAAGATCCAACAAGTCCATCCTAAAGGAGATCAGCTTGGGTGTTCATTGGAAGGACTAATGTTGAAGCTGAACCTCCAATACTTTGGCCACTTGATGCAAAGAGTTGACTCATTGGAAAAAACCCTGATGCTGGGAAGGACTGGGGGCAGGAGGAGAAGGAGACGACAGAGGATGATATGGTTGGATAGCATCACCGACTCGATGGACATAGGTTTGGGTAGACTCCGGGAGTTGGTGATGGACAGGGAGGCCTGGCCTGCTGCAATTCATGGGATCACAAAGAGTCGGACACAACTGAGCGACTGAAGTGAACTCACTAACGTGTGAGATGAGTGCAATTGTGCAGTAGTTTGAGCATTCTTTGGCAATGCCTTTCTTTTGGATTGGAATGAAAACTGACCTTTTCTAGTCCTGTGGCCACTGCTGAGTTTTCCAGATTTGCTGGCATATTGAGTGCAGCACTTTCACAGCATCATCTTTGAGGATTTGAAATAGCTCAACTGGTATTCCATCACTTCCACTAGCTTTGTTTGTAGTGATGCTTTCTAAGGCCCACTTGACTTCACATTCCAGGATGTCTGGCTCTAGGTGAGTCATCACACCCATTGATTATCTGGGTCGTGAAGATCTTTTTTATGATTATCTGGGAAAACATTTTGATATGTCAGTCTGAATTTCCCAAATCATCCCACCATCTCTTCCCCCCTTGGTATCCGTATGTTTGTTTTCCATATCTGTATCTCAATTTCAGGTTTGCAAATAAGTTCATCTATATTATTTTTCTAGATTACACTCATAAGCAATATTATATGATATTTATGTTTCTCTTTCTGACATACTTCACCCTATGTGACAGTTTCTAGTTCCATCCATTTCTCTGAAAATGGCACAAGTTCATTCCTTTTTATGGCTCAATAACATTCCATTGTAAATATGTACCATATCTTGTTTATCCATTTTTCTTTTGATGTGCTTCCATGTCCTGGATATTATAAATAGTGCTTCAAGAACATCCGCGGCTGCTGCCTAGTTGCTTCAGTCGTGTCCGACTCTGTGCAACCCCATAGATGGCAGCCCACCAGGCTCCCCTGTCCCTGGGATTCTTCAGGCAAGAACACTGAAATGTGTTGCCATTTCCTTCTCCAAAAAGTGAAAGTGAAGTCTCTCAGTCGTGTCTGACTGTTAGCCACCCCATGGACTGCAGCCTATACCAGGCTTTGCCATCCATGGGATTTCCCATGCAAGAATACTGGAGTGGGGTGCCATTGCCTTCTCTGAAGAACACTGGAGTGCCCGTGTCTTTCAGAATTATGGTTTTCTCTGAGTATAGGCCCAAGAGTAGGATTACTATGGTAGTTCTATTTTCAGATTTTTATGGAAACAGTACACTGTTCTCCATGGTGGCTGCATCAATTTACATTCCCAGCACATCCTCCTCAACACTTATTTTTTTGTAGATTTTTAAGTGATGGCCATTCTGACTAGTATGAGGTGAGAACTCATTGCAGTTTTGATTTGCATTTCTCTAATAATTAGTGCTGTTGAGCATCCTTTCATGTGTGTGTTGGCCATTTGTATGCCTTCTTTGGAAAAATATATATTTAGTTTTTCTGCCCTTTTTTTGATAGAGTTGTTTGTTTTTTGATGTTGAGTTGCATGAGATATTTGTGTATTTTGGAGATAAATCCTTGTCAGGTGCTTCACTTGCAAACATTTTCTCCCATTTTGATAGTTTTTGTCTTTTCATCTTTTTTATGGTTTCCATTGTTATGCAAAAACTGAAATTTAATTAGGTTCCATTTGTTTATTTTTGTTTTCATTTCCATTAATCTGGGGGGAGGTATCAGAAAAGACATTGCTGTGATTTTTGTCAAACAGTGTTTTGCCTATGTTTTCTAAAAAAGTTTTATAGTGTCCAGCTTTACATCTAGGTATTTGATCCATTTTGAGTTTAATTTTGTGTATGGTGTTAAGAAGTGTTCCAATTTCATTCTTTTACATGAAGGTCTCCAGTTTTAGCACCACTTAATGAAGAGATTCCCTTTTCTCTGTTGTGCATATTCTTGCCTGCTTTGTCATAGAGTGACTATGGATGTGTGGGTTTAACTCTGAGCTTTCTATCATATTCTATTGATTTATATTTCTTTCTTGTGCCAGTACCATGCTGTCTTGATTACTGTAGCTTTGTAGTGTAGTCTGAAGTCAGGGAGCATGATTCTTCTAGCTCTGTTTTTCTTTCTCAAGTTTGCTTTGGCTACTCAAGGTCTTTTGTGTTTCCATACGCATCGAAAATTTATTTATTTATTTATTTTTTTTAATTCTGTGAAAAATGCCATTGGTAATTTGATAGAGATTGCATTGAATCTGAAGATTCCTTTGGGTAGTATTCTTATTTTCACAATACTGATTCTTCCACTCCAAGAACATGGTATATGTCTCCATCTGTTTGTGAACCTTGATTGCTTTTATCAGTATCTTATACTTTTCTGAGTACAGCTTTTTCGCCTCCTTAGGTATTTTTATCCCTAGATATTTCATTCATTTTGTTGCAGTAGTAACTGGGATTGTTTCCTTAATTTCTCTTTCTGATCTTTTGTTGTTACTGTATGGGGATGCAAGAGATTTCTGTGTATTAATTTTGTACCATTCAACTTTACCAAATGTATTGATTAGTTCTAATAGCTTTCTTTTGGCATCTTGTAGATTTTCTATGTACAGTATCAAATCACCTGCAAATAGTCATGGTTTTTCTTCTTTTCCCTTTTGGATACCTTTGTTTCTTTTCTCTCTGATTGTCATGGCTAGGACTACCAAAACTATGTTGAATAATAGTGGTGAGAGTGGACATCCTTGTCTTGTTAATGATCTGAGAAGAAATGTTTTCAGTTTTTCACCACTGAGAATGTTGTTTACTGCATTTTGTTTGTTTGTTTTTTGTATATGGCCTTCATTATGTTGAGGTGTATTCCCTCTATGGCCACTTTCAGGAGGTTTTTTTTTTTGTAATTGATTGTTGAATTTTGTCCAAAGGTTTTTTCCTGCATCTTTGGAGATGACCATATGGTTTTTATTCTTCAATTGCTTAATACAGTGTATCACATTGATTGATTTCCATACACTGAAGAATTATTGCATTCCTCAGATAAACCCCACTTGATCATGATGTATAATCCTTTTAATGTGTTGTTGGATTTAATTAATAAGTATTTTGTTGAGGCTTTGTTTAAAATTTAACAACTAGAATATAGAGTACAGTGAAAAAGAGAATTTAGAGGCGGCAGACTTGTCTTATTTCCAATCTTAGAATTCACCTATAACTATAATGATGGCTTTAGGTTTTATACAGATGCTCTTTATCAGATTGAGTAATTCTCCCTTTCCCCACTTGGTAACATATGTTTTTAATTCATAAGTCTAAATAGAACTACAGTAACTAGTAAATATCTATGAAATTATCTTGCTAGTCTTCTCCTTTATTCTATTAGTTTAATGAATATAATAGTGGTAAATAATCCACCTGCTAATGTGGGAGATACAAGAGAGGCGGGTTCAATCCCTGGGTCAGGAAGATCTCCTGAAGAAGGAAATGGCAACTCACTCCAGTATTCTTGCCTGGAAAGCTCAGTGGACAAAGGAGCCTGGAGGGCTAGAGTCCATGGGATCTCAAAGAGTTGGACACCACTGAGCACACGTGCACATACACACACACAGAATGAATATGTTCGATTATCTTTTTTCTTTTTATTTTCAGCAATGTTTTATTTTTGGTATAACCTATTTGGCTTCCCTGGTGGTTCATATGGTAAAGAATCTTCCTGCTATGCAGGAAACCCAAGTTTAACCCCTGGGTCAGGAAGATTCCTTGGAGAAAGACATGGCAATCCACTCCAGAAGTCTTGCCTGGAGAAGTCCATGGACAGAGAAGCCTGGTGGGCTACAGTCTATGGGGTTGCAAAGATTTAGACATTATTGAGTGACTAACACTTTCAATTATTTTTCATACATGGTCATGGTGAATTATTATTAAATAAATTGACAAATTTCATTTAACATGTTTAATATAGTTGTGTCTATGTTCATAAGAGATAATTGTCATTTTCTTTCTTATAATGTGATCTGACATTTAGGCAATGTTGGCTGCATGAAATGATGTGCTAACTATTTCCTATTTTCAAAACGATTTATGTAGAATTTATATTTTTTATTTAAAAATATTTTGTGGATGCAGAATTTGTACTTTTGGGCCTGGAGTTAATTTTTAGAAGAATTTTAAGTACAAATTTAATTTCTTCAGCTAGTATAGGACTATTTATTTTTATTTATGTTATTAAAAAAAATATATATATATATATATATACACAGATTGGCACCGATATATGGCAGAGACCACCACAACATTGTAAAGCAATTATTCTCCAGTAAAAAAAGAGCTTGCCTTAACAAAACATAATTTGGAATAATTAAAAAAAAAAAAAATATTGGCTATATTCCTCATGCTGTACAATTCTTCATTGAATCTATTTTACACCCAATGGTTTTTACAATCCACACCCTCACTTTTATATCCCCCTACCCCCCACTGATAACCACTAGCTTGTTTCCTGTGAGTCTGCTGCTTTTTTTGTTGTTATATTTGTCAGTTTGTTTTATATCTTAGATTCCACATCTGTGTTATCATATATCATTTATCATTCTCTGTCTGACATTCACTGAGCATAATGTCTTCCAAATACATCCATGTTCTTGCAAATGGCATTTTTTTCCCCTTTTTTAGGGCTGACCCATACTCTGTTGTGTGTGTGTATTTATATAAATATAAACATATATTTATGTATGTGTATATGTGTTTGTGTGTGTGTATGTGTGTATGTATGGACACTTAAGTTGTTTTCCATTTCTTGACAATCATATATAATGCTGTTATGAACATTTGGATTTGGAGTGCTTGCATCATTTCATTTGAAGGTTTGTTCTTTTCAGGTTCATGTACTTAGGGATGGAATTGCTAGGCCATGTAGTAGTTCCATTTTTAGTTTTTTGAGAAATCTCTCTAATGTTTTCCACAGTGGCTGCATGAATTTACATTCTCACCAACAGTGTACAAGTGTTGGGCAATTAGTCTTTTTTTTTTTTTTTTTTTCTTCTTCAATTGGATTCTGCAGTATTTTTGCAAAGAGTTGGTTTATAAATTGTTAAATATCCTAGCTCAAATATGTTCATGATATTTCTTATCATCTGGTTAATGTCTGTAGAATCTGAATCTCTAATGCCATATGTGTTTTCTTTCTTGATATGGAAAATGTGTCTCTTCTCTTTTGGTCTCTCTCTTCTTTTATTCCTCCCACTCCCACTTTCCTTTATTATTCTTGCTAAGGCTGTATCAGATTTATTGATGTTTTCAAATAACAACTTTTTTGTTTCATTATTTTTTTTTTATTTTTCATTTTCTCTGATTATTTTCTCATTGTATTCTATCTTCTACTTAATTTCAGTTTAATTTTCCTATTTAATTTTTCCCTATAAGTCAAAACCTATGATAATTGATTTTGGACTTTATTTTCTAACATATATGTGTATTAGATGAATATATCACATGCAATATGTATTATGCACTGAATATTATATATATCAGATAATATTTTTCATATGCCTGAGATATGTGTATGTATATATCTGTGTGTGTGTGTGATCACTCAGTCACTAAGTCATGTTCAATTCTTTGCGACCCCATGGACTGGTTTTTGCCAGGCTCCTCTGCCCGTGGGATGATCCCAGCAGGAATACCAGAGTGGGTTGCCATTTCCTACTCCAAGGGATTCTCCTGGGCCAGGGACTGAATCTGTGTCTTGAGTCTCTTGCATTGGCAGGAGGATTTTTTACTGCTGAGCCACGTGAGAAGCCCCATATATATATGTATATATATAATGTTTTCCTGCATGGATTTTACTGATTTCCAGAACTTCAGATATGGTATTCATTTATGCTAATTTTTTTATTTGTGATTTTTTTAATGAGGTATAACTCATATAAAATTCTTCATTGAAATCGTTTAAAAATGTACAATACATTGACTTTTGATACATTAACAATGTTGTACAAACATTATAACTTTCTAATTGCTGAATATTTTTGTCACCTCTTGTCAATTAATTGTAGAATATTTTTATCATCTCTTGTCAATCAATTACTGAATTAACATTTCTTTCTCACGCCAGGAACCACAAAAAACTGATTAGTTTTCCATTTCTTTGAATTTGCTTATTTTGGACATTTCATATACACAAAACCGAACAATGTATGCTCTCCTGGTTCTTTCAGTTAGCATGCTGTCAAACTTTATGTTACAGAATGTATTAGTACTTCTTTTTTTTTTTTTATTGAATAATAGTCTATTATATGGATATACCACATTTTCATTATTTATTCATCAATTATTAGAAATATGGATTGTTATGGCCATTGTGAATAGTGCTACTATGAACATTTCCACACATTTATTTGGATTGATCTTTGTAATTCTCTTGAGTATTTATCTAGGTGAGGAATTGCTGTGTCATGTGGCAATTCTATATTTTACTTTTGAGAAATATCAACTGTGTTCTCACTACTTATCATTATTTTATTTTCCCACCATCAGTATTGTCCACTTTCCTGATTGTGTCCTTTGATGCACAAGAATTTTTAATTTTGATGGGATTTGATTTTTCTATTTTAGTTTTGCTGCTTGTGGTCTTGTTGCTATTTTTAAGAAACCACTGATTAATCCAACATCATGATTTCTCCCTACATTTTCCACTAAGAGTTTCTAGTTGTATATTTGGTCCCTGATATATTTTTAGTTAATTAACACATATGGTGTGAGGTAGAGTGCCAAATTCTTTTTTTTTTTTTTTTTTTTTTTTTTTTTTTGATTTTGATACCAGTTTCTCAGCACTACTTGTTGAAGAGACTGTTCAATTCCCATTGAGTGGTGTTGGCAACCTTGAGAAATCACAGTTGACAATAGATGTATGTGTTTACTTCTGGGCCTTCAAGTCTTCTGATCTCTGTCTTCTCATTCTAGTACTGTTTTAACTGTAGCAGTTAATAATTTCAGATAGAAAAGTGTGAGTCCTCTCATTTTTTTTTTTTTTATTTTTTTCAAGATTGCTTAGCTCTATGGGGTTTCTTGGAGTGTCTTACAAATTTTAAGATTGGCTTTTTCTTTCTGCCAAAAAAGACTATTAGTGCCTTGATAGAAATTGCACTGAACCTGCAATTCATTTCCTGGAGTATTGTCATCTTAATTATACTAATTGTTTAATCCATGCATGTGAGATATGTTTCTATTTATAGGTCTTCTTTAATTTCCTTAAAATAATCTTTTATAGCTTTCAGTGTAAAAGGCAACTTTTGAGAGATAAAGGGAGATGGAGATGTTGTTGATTTTTCTCTCTGAAAGTAATTATAGGTTTGCCTGGAACTCTTTGCTTGGGAACAAGCATATTCCTTAACTTCACATTGTTCTTAGAAGGAAGGAAAAATTATTGAGGGCTCTGTTAGGCTTGCCTAGTGTCCTAGCTCTTTTTTCACTGAATGTTCTCAAGTTCTGCCAGTTATGCCTTCCTTCATATGGCCAAGTTCTTTCTGATTGAATTCCCAAGTAACATTACCATTTTATGCTTCATAATTTCTTTATTCCTGATTTTTTTTATTCTCAACAATTTTGTGTAGTTCTGAACTTCCCCCTCCAGATGATAATTTATATGATAAGTTTGTGAGATAGCATGTATAGTGGTTCAGCTTTTACACAGTCACTCCTAAATCCTAAGTATGGTCAGAAAACAAAAGTCGTTTTTCTCCCAACTGCAAATAATTTGTTACTGTATTCAGACTTTCTTGAAAGTGCCTTCTTTTTTTACAAGTAATTCTTTTTCAAGCTACTTCTTATTCCCCATGCATTAATGCTTTCTTCAGGATCTCCCTCCAATTCTTCCAAGTAACCTACTTATAATTTAATTAAACTCAGAATCCATCTTGAAAGATTTCACTACAAAAATCCTTGGGCCCATTGCAAATAGGCTTCTGGCATATTTTTTGTTTGTTTGTTTTTTGCTTTGGTTGTTGTTCTGTCACTAAATTGTGTCTGAATTTTTGTGAACCCATGGACTACAACACACCAGGATTTCCTGTCCTTCACTACCTCCTGGAGTTTACTCAATCTCATGTCCATCGAGTCAGTGATACTGTCTAACCATCTCATTCTCTATCAGCCCCTTCTTTTCCTGCTCTCAATCTTTCCCATCATCAGGGTCTTTTCCAATAGGTTAGCTCTTCAGATCAGGTGGCCAAAGTATTGGCCAACCTCAGCATCAGAACTTTCAATGAATATTCAGGGTTGATTTCCTTTAAGATTGATTGATTTGATCACCTTGCAGTCCATAGGACTCTTGGGATTCTTCCCCAGCACCACAATTTGAAAGATTCAGTACTTTGACACTCAGCTTTCTTCATGGGTGCAATTCTCACATTCTTATGTGACTAGTAAAAAAAAAAAAAAAAAAAAAAAAAAAAAACATAACTTTGACTATACAGAACTTTGTTGGCAAAGTATTGTCTCTGGTACATTGTACTCCCCTAATTCCTGATCTGTTCATTTTCCTGAGATTATTTCTCATCAAAGTGGTACCCATGTCCCATCTAAGTGGTTATAAATGACTGGATTTTGACCAAAAGTTTCTGGGTTTTGACCAAATTTGTTTTCACTAACCTCTCAACCATGTTCCTTCCAGGTCCCTAAGCATCCAGTCAAATATTTGGTCAAAACCCATGATTCAGTATGCATTACACATCTGGATGTATCTACTTCCAAGCAAAGTGAGCAACAAGGTGAACTGCCTGAACTTGTACCCATTGGGAGGATTACCATCCTTCCTGACCTTAAGGGACTTTTCATGATGAGGCTGTAGTCCTACAACTCCCCACTTTTAGATTATGCCTGCGTAGCACTCCTGGATTCTCCATATACAAGTCCCAAGGCTACTTTATCAATTAATCATAGTTAATGCTTCATGAATCCATAAGTCCAGGCAGGGAGAGAGAAGTAATGAGAGTAATGAGAGTTGGGACTATGAACATTTTTGTACTTTTCTATGGAAATTTTCTTCAGGTGCTACTTGGCCAGATCGCATGTGTAGAACTTCTATGTGAGGATGGAGTACTGCTGTGCACACCCAGCATTATGGCTTTGATGGGTCGGATACCATCAAGTTAATGATGGACAGCTCAGCTTGCCTAGTACTTAGTGGGTCTTGGTTAAATGTTCAATTCCTATTGAGGTCCGCTAGCAGGCCAAGAGTTATCTCTCAAAAGGAGAGTAGTTATCTAAAAAGAATGGCAACATTTTGCTGCAAAATCCTAAGTGCCTGCACTGCAGTTCGCATGTGGAGGCCTGCTAAAGACTCCAGCATCCCCATCTCCCTTTGACACATCAAGCACCATGGATCTACAGGATCATTTGTCCAGAATGGCAGAGAAGCTTACAGATGGCATGACCCTGTTGTAAAGACTTCTGTTTTTCTGGGTCCCACTCAAAGCTGACAGCTTTGTGAGTCAGCTGAGGAATGCACCAAAGAAAATTACTGAAACGAAAAATGTACTGTCTGCAAACCCCAACGAGGCCCACTGGACAGTGTGACTTCTTTGGTTACAAGAGGGGACAGATGTAAGATGTCATTTTCACCTTAAAAGGGACAGTTTCATCTGCCCTATACAAGTGTGTTGAAATTTTCTACTCTGAGTGTCTCTAAACGGATCAACTCAATTCAGTTCAGTTGCTCAGTCGTGTCCAACCATTTGCGACCCTATGGACTGTGGAAGGCCAGGTCTCCCTGTCCATCACAAATTCCCAGAGTTTACTCAAACTCATGTCCATTGAGTCAGTGATGCCATCCAGCCATCTCATCCTCTGTCGTCCCCCTGTCCTCCTGCCCCTAATCCTTCCCAGCATCAGGGTCTTTTCCAATGAGTCAACTCTTCACATCAGGCGGCCAAAGTATAGGAGTTTAAGCTTCAGCATCAGACCTTCCAATGAAAAACCAGGACTGATCTTTAGGATGGACTGCTTGTATCTTCTTGCAGTCCAAGGAACTCTCACGAGTCTTCTCCAACACCATAGTTCAAAAGCATCAATTCTTTGGTGTTCAGCTTTCTTCACAGTCCAACTCTCACATCCATACATGACTACTGGAAAAATCATAGCCTTGACTAGACGGGCCTTTGTTGGCAAAGTAGTTTCTGCTTTTTAATATGCTGTCTAGCTTGGTCATAACTTTCCTTCCAAGGAGTAAGCGTCTTTTAATTTCATGGCTGCAGTCACCATCTGCAGTGATTTTGGAGCCCACCAAAATATAGTCTGCCACTGTTTCCATTGTTTCCCCATCTATTTCCCATGAAGTGATGGGACCAGATGCCATGATCTTAGTTTTCTGAATGTTGAGATTTAAGCCAACTTTTTCACTCTCCTCTTTCACTTTCATCAAGAGGCTTTTTAGTTCTTCTTCACTTTCTGCCATAAGGGTGGTGTCATCTGCATATCTGAGGTTATTGATATTTCTCCTGGCAATCTTGATTCCAGCTTGTGCTTCTTCCAGTCCAGCATTTCTCATGATGTACTCTGCATATAAGATAAATAAGCAGGGTGACAATACACAGCCTTGACGTACTCCTTTTCCTATTTGGAACCAGTTTGTTGTCCCACGTCCAGTTCTAACTGTTGCTTCCTGTCCTGCATACAGGTTTCTCAAGAGACAGGTCAGGTGGTCTGGTATTCCCATCTCTTTCAGAATTTTCCACAGTTTATTGTGATCCACACAGTCAAAGGCTTTGGCATAGTCAATAAAGCAGAAATAGATGGGCTTTTTTGTTTTGTTTTGTTTTCTGAAATCCTCTTGCTTTTTTGATGATCCAGCATATGTTGGCAATTTGATCTTTGGTTCCTCTGCCTTTTCTAAAACCAGCTTGAACATCTGGAAGTTCACAGTTCACGTATTGCTGAAGCCTGGCTTGGAGAATTTTGAGCATTACTTTACTAGTGTGTGAGATGAGTGTAACTGTGTGGTAGTTTGAGTATTCTTTGGCATTGCCTTTTTTTGGGATTGGAATGAAAACTGACCTTTTCCAGTCCTGTGGCCACTGCTGAGTTTTCCAAATTTACTGACATATTGAGTGCAGCACTTTCACAGCATCATCTTTTAGGATTTGAAATAGCTCAACTGGAATTCCATCACCTCCATTTTCTTTGTTCATAGTGTTGATTCTTAAGGCCCACTTGACTTTGCATTCCAGGATGTCTGGCTCTAGGTGAGTGATCACACCATTGTTATTATCTGGGTCATGAAGATCTTTTTTTGTACAGTTCTTCTGTGTAATCTTGCCATATCTTCTGCTTCTGTTAGGTCCATAACATTTCTGTCCTTTATTGAGCTCATCTTTGCATGAAATGTTCCCTTGGTACATCTAATTTTCTTGAAGAGATCTCTAGTCTTTCCCATTCTATTGCTTTCCTCTATTTCTTTGCATTGATCACTGAGGAAGTCTTCCTTACCTCTCCTTGCTGTTCTTTGGAACTCTGCATTCAAATGGGTATATCTTTCCTTTTCTCCTTTGCCTTTCTCTTTTCTTCTCTTCATAGCTATTTGTAAGGCCTCCTCCGACAACCATTTTGTCTTTTTGCATTTCTTTTTCTTGGAGATGATCTTGATCCCTGTCTCCTGTACAATGTCATGAACCTCTGTCCATAGTTCTCTAAGCACTGTCTATCAGATCTCAGTGGATCAGAACACATCTTTTGGATTTCTCTTTATTCATCATTAAATCCTCAGCAACTATCAATGTATCTGTTACATTTCTTTGGTTCAAAAATGCTTGTTATTTAATGAATGAAGAAAAAACAAGATGAATGGACTATATTTAGAATAAAATTGCCTTTTTTGAGACAGAGCTGCATACTTTTCAAACTGCTTTTCTTAAGAGCTGTATGTTACATGAAAGTGAGAGGGTAACAGGCAGGAAGGCGAGGGATCTCCAAATTGAGGAAATAGGCTGCAAGTGTCAAACATTTTTTCTCTCTCTCTTAAGTGGCAGAAGGAAACAAACTACAAGTGTCAGATTTTTTTTTCCCTTCTCTATACAAATTAAAAGGACGTTTCTCTTAAAATTCTGTGTTGCCATAATGACACCTGGCTCCACCTGAACTTAACTTTTCTCAAACCTTGAGTTAAACAATGCCCTTTTCTTATGGAAATATTTTTCTTAAGTTACGTTAATGAACTATGTGTTTATCCTAGACTCTGTCTTTCTTCATGTTGGTTCAACTTAAGACTCAGAACAGATAAGGGTTCAACAAACCTGTATGTTTTACTGTTGCCTTGTTCTCCTAAGCTATGGTAATGAAACTGTATATTTACTTGGAAACCTGCCTTTCTTCAAGACATACGTCCATTGTTTTATGGCCTGGGATGACTCACCTGGTGCCAATGTTATCTCAAAATGCATGCTGTGGGTGAGGGGCCTGGTGCCACTCTGAGTTTTGA
>JAGTYA010000485.1:0-24022 GCA_024291935.2 Okapia johnstoni | reverse complement strand
AGGCGGAGGGGAAGCCCAGCAGCCCCTGGACGATGTCAAAGGAGGCCTGGACTTCTCAGAGGCAACAAGAGAGAGGCTCCCCCGAGGCGCCACGCCCCCGATTCAGAGAGGCCACCCCCCCTGCATTCAAGGGGAAGCCCGATTGCCCTTGGCTGTGACCGGAGAGAAAGGCTGAGTCCCCTCGACTCCCTGGAGGCCACCCCACAGGTGCCAGTTATACCTGTCCCCTCCCCCCTCCGGGGACCCCCGAGGGTCCTAGCTCCATGCCTGACGCGGACCCAGGGCGCTGCAGCGCCTCCTGGCGAATCCCGAGGCTGCTCGGGCCCCTGTCCGCTCGAAAGGAGGCATGGCGACCCCGCTGGGCTAACGGGGGAGACGGGCCGGGGTACCCGCCGCAACTCGAGAATGCACCGCCGCAAGTCGAGAAACACCCCCGTGAGGCCACGCCCATAGAGGGAGGAGGCGCTTTTCCCTTGCAGGGCATGGAGAGCATGCCCCGGCACCTGTTCCGGCTCCGAACGGGGCTTGACTCCTTGCGGGCGACTCCAGGTGTCCCCCGAGATCCCCGGGCCAACCTGCCAAGAAAGCGGGGCTTCCCGCCACACCGCGAGGGCGTCCCCCGGGCCCCCCTCCTTGCGAGACGGGGCCCTTGGGATCTGCAGCGACGCGAGAGCCGTCCTGCCTTCTCTCTGGCGCTGCAACGGAGGCTGGACTCCCTCTAGGCGCCCCCAGAGGTTCCCTGGGATACCCGTGTCCACAGGCGAGCGGAACCCTGAGTCTCCAGAGGGCCGCTCGCGAGGGGCCCCCCGTCGCCGTCGGCCCCTCCTCTCGAAAGGGGGGTCCAATCCCCTTCCTGAATGCCATCGCAATCCCTACATTCCCTCGCACCTCCAGAGCGGGACTCTCGCCTCTCCTGAGGTTCGAGAAGAGGCCCCAAGGGGCCAGTTCCGGCCGCAAGACCAAAGGTCCCCGAGGAACCCCCATCGGCAAGCGAGTCCAGTTCCCTGGACGTGAGGCGAGGGGAAGCCCAGCAGCCCCTGGCGATGTCAAAGGAGGCCTGGACTTCTCAGAGGCAACAAGAGAGGCTCCCCGAGGCGCCACGCCCCCGATTCAGAGAGGCCACCCCCGCTTCCCCCTGCGCCGCGCGGAAAAAAGCACGACCTTCGCCCCTGCATTCGAGGGGAAGCCCGATTGCCCTTGGCTGTGACCGGAGAGAAAGGCTGAGTCCCCTCGACTCCCTGGAGGCCACCCCACAGGTGCCAGTTATACCTGTCCCCTCCCCCCTTTCGGGGACCCCCGAGGGTCCTAGCTCCATGCCTGACGCGGACCCAGGGCGCTGCAGCGCCTCCTGGCGAATCCCGAGGCTGCTCGGGCCCCTGTCCGCTCGAAAGGAGGCATGGCAACCCCGCTGGGCTAACGGGGGAGACGGGCCGGGGTACCCGCCGCAACTCGAGAATGCACCGCCGCAAGTCGAGAGAACACCCCCGTGAGGCCACGCCCATAGAGGGAGGAGGCGCTTTTCCCTTGCAGGGCATGGAGAGCATGCCCCGGGCACCTGTTCCGGCTCCGAACGGGGCTTGACTCCTTGCGGGCGACTCCAGGTGTCCCCCGAGATCCCCCGGGCCAACCTGCCAAGAAAGCGGGGCTTCCCGCCACACCGCGAGGGCGTCGTCCCCGGGCCCCCCTCCTTGCGAGACGGGGCCCTTGGGATCTGCAGCGACTCGAGAGCCCGTCCTGCCTTCTCTCTGGCGCTGCAACGGAGGCTGGACTCCCTCTAGGCGCCCCCAGAGGTTCCCTGGGATACCCGTGTCCACAGGCGAGCGAGCGGAACCCTGAGTCTCCAGAGGCCGCTCGCGAGGGGCCCCCCGTCGCCGTCGGCCCCTCCTCTCGAAAGGGGGGGTCCAATCCCCTTCCTGAATGCCATCGCAATCCCTACATTCCCTCGCACCTCCAGAGCGGGACTCTCGCCTCTCCTGAGGTTCGAGAAGAGGCCCCAAGGGGGCCAGTTCCGGCCGCAAGACCAAAGGTCCCGAGGAACCCCCATCGGCAAGCGAGTCCAGTTCCCTGGACGTGAGGCGAGGGGAAGCCCAGCAGCCCCTGGCGATGTCAAAGGAGGCCTGGACTTCTCAGAGGCAACAAGAGAGGCTCCCCGAGGCGCCACGCCCCCGATTCAGAGAGGCCACCCCCGCTTCCCCCTGCGCCGCGCGGGAAAAGCACGACCTTCGCCCCTGCATTCGAGGGGAAGCCCGATTGCCCTTGGCTGTGACCGGAGAGAAAGGCTGAGTCCCCTCGACTCCCTGGAGGCCACCCCACAGGGTGCCAGTTATACCTGTCCCCTCCCCCCCTCCGGGGACCCCCGAGGGTCCTAGCTCCATGCCTGACGCGGACCCAGGGCGCTGCAGCGCCTCCTGGCGAATCCCGAGGCTGCTCGGGCCCCTGTCCGCTCGAAAAAGGAGGCATGGCGACCCCGCTGGGCTAACGGGGGAGACGGGCCGGGGGTACCCGCCGCAACTCGAGAATGCACCGCCGCAAGTCGAGAACACCCCCGTGAGGCCACGCCCATAGAGGGAGGAGGCGCTTTTTCCCTTGCCAGGGCATGGAGAGCATGCCCCGGCACCTGTTCCGGCTCCGAACGGGGCTTGACTCCTTGCGGGCGACTCCAGGTGTCCCCCGAGATCCCCGGGCCAACCTGCCAAGAAAGCGGGGGCTTTCCCGCCACACCGCGAGGGGCGTCCCCCGGGCCCCCCTCCTTGCGAGACGGGGCCCTTGGGATCTGCAGCGACGCGAGAGCCGTCCTGCCTTCTCTCTGGCGCTGCAACGGAGGCTGGACTCCCTCTAGGCGCCCCCAGAGGTTCCCTGGGATACCCGTGTCCACAGGCGAGCGGAACCCTGAGTCTCCAGAGGCCGCTCGCGAGGGGCCCCCCGTCGCCGTCGGCCCCTCCTCTCGAAAGGGGGGTCCAATCCCCTTCCTGAATGCCATCGCAATCCCTACATTCCCTCGCACCTCCAGAGCGGGACTCTCGCCTCTCCTGAGGTTCGAGAAGAGAGGCCCAAGGGGCCAGTTCCGGCCGCAAGACCAAAGGTCCCCGAGGAACCCCCATCGGCAAGCGAGTCCCAGTTCCCTGGACGTGAGGCGAGGGGAAGCCCAGCAGCCCCTGGCGATGTCAAAGGAGGCCTGGACTTCTCAGAGGCAACAAGAGAGGCTCCCCGAGGCGCCACGCCCCCGATTCAGAGAGGCCACCCCCGCTTCCCCCTGCGCCGCGCGGAAAAGCACGACCTTCGCCCCTGCATTCGAGGGGAAGCCCGATTGCCCTTGGCTGTGACCGGAGAGAAAGGCTGAGTCCCCTCGACTCCCTGGAGGCCACCCCACAGGTGCCAGTTATACCTGTCCCCTCCCCCCCTCCGGGGACCCCCGAGGGTCCTAGCTCCATGCCTGACGCGGACCCAGGGCGCTGCAGCGCCTCCTGGCGAATCCCGAGGCTGCTCGGGCCCCTGTCCGCTCGAAAGGAGGCATGGCGACCCCGCTGGGCTAACGGGGGAGACGGGCCGGGGTACCCGCCGCAACTCGAGAATGCACCCGCCGCAAGTCGAGAACACCCCCGTGAGGCCACGCCCATAGAGGGAGGAGGCGCTTTTCCCTTGCAGGGCATGGAGAGCATGCCCCGGCACCTGTTCCGGCTCCGAACGGGGCTTGACTCCTTGCGGGCGACTCCAGGTGTCCCCCGAGATCCCCGGGCCAACCTGCCAAGAAAGCGGGGCTTCCCGCCACACCGCGAGGGCGTCCCCCGGGCCCCCCTCCTTGCGAGACGGGGCCCTTGGGATCTGCAGCGACTCGAGAGCCGTCCTGCCTTCTCTCTGGCGCTGCAACGGAGGCTGGACTCCCTCTAGGCGCCCCCAGAGGTTCCCTGGGATACCCGTGTCCACAGGCGAGCGGAACCCTGAGTCTCCAGAGGCCGCTCGCGAGGGGCCCCCGTCGCCGTCGGCCCCTCCTCTCGAAAGGGGGGTCCAATCCCCTTCCTGAATGCCATCGCAATCCCTACATTCCCTCGCACCTCCAGAGCGGGACTCTCGCCTCTCCTGAGGTTCGAGAAGAGGCCCCAAGGGGCCAGTTCCGGCCGCAAGACCAAAGGTCCCCGAGGAACCCCCATCGGCAAGCGAGTCCAGTTCCCTGGACGTGAGGCGAGGGGAAGCCCAGCAGCCCCTGGCGATGTCAAAGGAGGCCTGGACTTCTCAGAGGCAACAAGAGAGGCTCCCCGAGGCGCCACGCCCCCGATTCAGAGAGGCCACCCCGCTTCCCCCTGCGCCGCGCGGAAAAAGCACGACCTTCGCCCCTGCATTCGAGGGGAAGCCCGATTGCCCTTGGCTGTGACCGGAGAGAAAGGCTGAGTCCCCTCGACTCCCTGGAGGCCACCCCACAGGTGCCAGTTATACCTGTCCCCTCCCCCCCTCCGGGGACCCCCGAGGGTCCCTAGCTCCATGCCTGACGCGGACCCAGGGCGCTGCAGCGCCTCCTGGCGAATCCCGAGGCTGCTCGGGCCCCTGTCCGCTCGAAAGGAAGGAGGCATGGCGACCCCGCTGGGCTAACGGGGGAGACGGGCCGGGGTACCCGCCGCAACTCGAGAATGCACCGCCGCAAGTCGAGAACACCCCCGTGAGGCCACGCCCATAGAGGGAGGAGGCGCTTTTCCCTTGCAGGGCATGGAGAGCATGCCCCGGCACCTGTTCCGGCTCCGAACGGGGCTTGACTCCTTGCGGGCGACTCCAGGTGTCCCCCGAGATCCCCGGGCCAACCTGCCAAGAAAGCGGGGCTTCCCGCCACACCGCGAGAGGGCGTCCCCGGGCCCCCCTCCTTGCGAGACGGGGCCCTTGGGATCTGCAGCGACGCGAGAGCCGTCCTGCCTTCTCTCTGGCGCTGCAACGGAGGCTGGACTCCCTCTAGGCGCCCCCAGAGGTTCCCTGGGATACCCGTGTCCACAGGCGAGCGGAACCCTGAGTCTCCAGAGGCCGCTCGCGAGGGGCCCCCCGTCGCCGTCGGCCCCTCCTCTCGAAAGGGGGGTCCAATCCCCTTCCTGAATGCCATCGCAATCCCTACATTCCCTCGCACCTCCAGAGCGGGACTCTCGCCTCTCCTGAGGTTCGAGAAGAGGCCCCAAGGGGCCAGTTCCGGCCGCAAGACCAAAGGTCCCCGAGGAACCCCCATCGGCAAGCGAGTCCAGTTCCCTGGACGTGAGGCGAGGGGAAGCCCAGCAGCCCCTGGCGATGTCAAAGGAGGCCTGGACTTCTCAGAGGCAACAAGAGAGGCTCCCCGAGGCGCCACGCCCCCGATTCAGAGAGGCCACCCCCGCTTCCCCCTGCGCCGCGCGGAAAAGCACGACCTTCGCCCCTGCATTCGAGGGGAAGCCCGATTGCCCTTGGCTGTGACCGGAGAGAAAGGCTGAGTCCCCTCGACTCCCTGGAGGCCACCCCACAGGTGCCAGTTATACCTGTCCCCTCCCCCCCTCCGGGGACCCCCGAGGGTCCTAGCTCCATGCCTGACGCGGACCCAGGGCGCTGCAGCGCCTCCTGGCGAATCCCGAGGCTGCTCGGGCCCCTGTCCGCTCGAAAGGAGGCATGGCGACCCCGCTGGGCTAACGGGGGAGACGGGCCGGGGTACCCGCCGCAACTCGAGAATGCACCGCCGCAAGTCGAGAACACCCCCGTGAGGCCACGCCCATAGAGGGAGGAGGCGCTTTTTTGCAGGGCATGGAGAGCATGCCCCGGCACCTGTTCCGGCTCCGAACGGGGCTTGACTCCTTGCGGGCGACTCCAGGTGTCCCCCGAGATCCCCGGGCCAACCTGCCAAGAAAGCGGGGCTTCCCGCCACACCGCGAGGGCGTCCCCCGGGCCCCCCTCCTTGCGAGACGGGGCCCTTGGGATCTGCAGCGACGCGAGAGCCGTCCTGCCTTCTCTCTGGCGCTGCAACGGAGGCTGGACTCCCTCTAGGCGCCCCCAGAGGTTCCCTGGGATACCCGTGTCCACAGGCGAGCGGACCCTGAGTCTCCAGAGGCCGCTCGCGAGGGGCCCCCCGTCGCCGTCGGCCCCTCCTCTCGAAAGGGGGGTCCAATCCCCTTCCTGAATGCCATCGCAATCCCTACATTCCCTCGCACCTCCAGAGCGGGACTCTCGCCTCTCCTGAGGTTCGAGAAGAGGCCCCAAGGGGCCAGTTCCGGCCGCAAGACCAAAGGTCCCCGAGGAACCCCCATCGGCAAGCGAGTCCAGTTCCCTGGACGTGAGGCGAGGGGAAGCCCAGCAGCCCCTGGCGATGTCAAAGGAGGCCTGGACTTCTCAGAGGCAACAAGAGAGGCTCCCCGAGGCGCCACGCCCCCGATTCAGAGAGGCCACCCCCGCTTCCCCCTGCGCCGCGCGGAAAAAGCACGACCTTCGCCCCTGCATTCGAGGGGAAGCCCGATTGCCCTTGGCTGTGACCGGAGAGAAAAGGCTGAGTCCCCTCGACTCCCTGGAGGCCACCCCCACAGGTGCCAGTTATATACCTGTCCCCTCCCCCCCTCCGGGGACCCCCGAGGGTCCTAGCTCCATGCCTGACGCGGACCCCAGGGCGCTGCAGCGCCTCCTGGCGAATCCCGAGGCTGCTCGGGCCCCTGTCCGCTCGAAAGGAGGCATGGCGACCCCGCTGGGCTAACGGGGGAGACGGGCCGGGGTACCCGCCGCAACTCGAGAATGCACCGCCGCAAGTCGAGAACACCCCCGTGAGAGGCACGCCCATAGAGGGAGGAGGCGCTTTTCCCTTGCAGGGCATGGAGAGCATGCCCCGGCACCTGTGTTCCGGCTCCGAACGGGGCTTGACTCCTTGCGGGCGACTCCAGGTGTCCCCCGAGATCCCCGGGCCAACCTGCCAAGAAAGCGGGGCTTCCCGCCACACCGCGAGGGCGTCCCCCGGGCCCCCCTCCTTGCGAGACGGGGCCCTTGGGATCTGCAGCGACGCGAGAGCCGTCCTGCCTTCTCTCTGGCGCTGCAAACGGAGGCTGGACTCCCTCTAGGCGCCCCCAGAGGTTCCCTGGGATACCCGTGTCCACAGGCGAGCGGAACCCTGAGTCTCCAGAGGCCGCTCGCGAGGGGCCCCCCGTCGCCGTCGGCCCCTCCTCTCGAAAGGGGGGTCCAATCCCCTTCCTGAATGCCATCGCAATCCCTACATTCCCTCGCACCTCCAGAGCGGGACTCTCGCCTCTCCTGAGGTTCGAGAAGAGGCCCCAAGGGGCCAGTTCCGGCCGCAAGACCAAAAAGGTCCCCGAGGAACCCCCATCGGCAAGCGAGTCCAGTTCCCTGGACGTGAGGCGAGGGGAAGCCCAGCAGCCCCTGGCGATGTCAAAGGAGGCCTGGACTTCTCAGAGGCAACAAGAGAGGCTCCCCGAGGCGCCACGCCCCCGATTCAGAGAGGCCACCCCCGCTTCCCCCTGCGCCGCGCGGAAAAGCACGACCTTCGCCCCTGCATTCGAGGGGAAGCCCGATTGCCCTTGGCTGTGACCGGAGAGAAAGGCTGAGTCCCCTCGACTCCCTGGAGGCCACCCCACAGGTGCCAGTTATACCTGTCCCCTCCCCCCCTCCGGGGACCCCGAGGGTCCTAGCTCCATGCCTGACGCGGACCCAGGGCGCTGCAGCGCCTCCTGGCGAATCCCGAGGCTGCTGCTCGGGCCCCTGTCCGCTCGAAAGGAGGCATGGCGACCCCGCTGGGCTAACGGGGGAGACGGGCCGGGGTACCCGCCGCAACTCGAGAATGCACCGCCGCAAGTCGAGAACACCCCCGTGAGGCCACGCCCATAGAGGGAGGAGGCGCTTTTCCCTTGCAGGGCATGGAGAGCATGCCCCGGCACCTGTTCCGGCTCCGAACGGGGCTTGACTCCTTGCGGGCGACTCCAGGTGTCCCCCGAGATCCCCGGGCCAACCTGCCAAGAAAGCGGGGCTTCCCGCCACACCGCGAGGGCGTCCCCCCCGGGCCCCCCTCCTTGCGAGACGGGGCCCCTTGGGATCTGCAGCGACGCGAGAGCCGTCCTGCCTTCTCTCTGGCGCTGCAAAACGGAGGCTGGACTCCCTCTAGGCGCCCCCAGAGGTTCCCTGGGATACCCGTGTCCACAGGCGAGCGGAACCCTGAGTCTCCAGAGGCCGCTCGCGAGGGGCCCCCCGTCGCCGTCGGCCCCTCCTCTCGAAAGGGGGGTCCAATCCCCTTCCTGAATGCCATCGCAATCCCTACATTCCCTCGCACCTCCAGAGCGGGACTCTCGCCTCTCCTGAGGTTCGAGAAGAGGCCCCAAGGGGCCAGTTCCGGCCGCAAGACCAAAGGTCCCCGAGGAACCCCCATCGGCAAGCGAGTCCAGTTCCCTGGACGTGAGGCGAGGCGAGGGGAAGCCCAGCAGCCCCTGGCGATGTCAAAGGAGGCCTGGACTTCTCAGAGGCAACAAGAGAGGCTCCCCGAGGCGCCACGCCCCCGATTCAGAGAGGCCACCCCCGCTTCCCCCTGCGCCGCGCGGAAAAGCACGACCTTCGCCCCTGCATTCGAGGGGAAGCCCGATTGCCCTTGGCTGTGACCGGAGAGAAAGGCTGAGTCCCCTCGACTCCCTGGAGGCCACCCCACAGGTGCCAGTTATACCTGTCCCCTCCCCCCCTCCGGGGACCCCCGAGGGTCCTAGCTCCATGCCTGACGCGGACCCAGGGCGCTGCAGCGCCTCCTGGCGAATCCCGAGGCTGCTCGGGCCCCTGTCCGCTCGAAAGGAGGCATGGCGACCCCGCTGGGCTAACGGGGGAGACGGGCCGGGGTACCCGCCGCAACTCGAGAATGCACCGCCGCAAGTCGAGAACACCCCCGTGAGGCCACGCCCATAGAGGGAGGAGGCGCTTTTCCCTTGCAGGGCATGGAGAGCATGCCCCGGCACCTGTTCCGGCTCCGAACGGGGCTTGACTCCTTGCGGGCGACTCCAGGTGTCCCCCGAGATCCCCCGGGCCACCTGCCAAGAAAGCGGGCCCGCCCGCCACACCGCGAGGGCGTCCCCCGGGCCCCCCTCCTTGCGAGACGGGGCCCTTGGGATCTGCAGCGACTCGAGAGCCGTCCTGCCTTCTCTCTGGCGCTGCAACGGAGGCTGGACTCCCTCTAGGCGCCCCCAGAGGTTCCCTGGGATACCCGTGTCCACAGGCGAGCGGAACCCTGAGTCTCCAGAGGCCGCTCGCGAGGGGCCCCCCCGTCGCCGTCGGCCCCTCCTCTCGAAAGGGGGGTCCAATCCCCTTCCTGAATGCCATCGCAATCCCTACATTCCCTCGCACCTCCAGAGCGGGACTCTCGCCTCTCCTGAGGTTCGAGAAGAGGCCCCAAGGGGCCAGTTCCGGCCGCAAGACCAAAGGTCCCCGAGGAACCCCCATCGGCAAGCGAGTCCAGTTCCCTGGACGTGAGGCGAGGGGAAGCCCAGCAGCCCCTGGCGATGTCAAAGGAGGCCTGGACTTCTCAGAGGCAACAAGAGAGGCTCCCGAGGCGCCACGCCCCCGATTCAGAGAGGCACCCCCGCTTCCCCCTGCGCCGCGCGGAAAAGCACGACCTTCGCCCCTGCATTCGAGGGGAAGCCCGATTGCCCTTGGCTGTGACCGGAGAGAAAGGCTGAGTCCCCTCGACTCCCTGGAGGCCACCCCACAGGTGCCAGTTATACCTGTCCCCTCCCCCCCTCCGGGGACCCCCGGGGTCCTAGCTCCATGCCTGACGCGGACCCAGGGCGCTGCAGCGCCTCCTGGCGAATCCCGAGGCTGCTCGGGCCCCTGTCCGCTCGAAAGGAGGCATGGCGACCCCGCTGGGCTAACGGGGGAGACGGGCCGGGGTACCCGCCGCAACTCGAGAATGCACCGCCGCAAGTCGAGAACACCCCCGTGAGGCCACGCCCATAGAGGGAGGAGGCGCTTTTCCCTTGCAGGGCATGGAGAGCATGCCCCGGCACCTGTTCCGGCTCCGAACGGGGCTTGACTCCTTGCGGGCGACTCCAGGTGTCCCCCGAGATCCCCGGGCCAACCTGCCAAGAAAGCGGGGCTTCCCGCCACACCGCGAGGGCGTCCCCCGGGCCCCCCTCCTTGCGAGACGGGGCCCTTGGGATCTGCAGCGACGCGAGAGCCGTCCTGCCTTCTCTCTGGCGCTGCAACGGAGGCTGGACTCCCTCTAGGCGCCCCCAGAGGTTCCCTGGGATACCCGTGTCCACAGGCGAGCGGAACCCTGAGTCTCCAGAGGCCGCTCGCGAGGGGCCCCCCGTCGCCGTCGGCCCCTCCTCTCGAAAGGGGGGTCCAATCCCCTTCCTGAATGCCATCGCAATCCCTACATTCCCTCGCACCTCCAGAGCGGGACTCTCGCCTCTCCTGAGGTTCGAGAAGAGGCCCCAAGGGGCCAGTTCCGGCCGCAAGACCAAAGGTCCCCGAGGAACCCCCATCGGCAAGCGAGTCCAGTTCCCTGGACGTGAGGCGAGGGGAAGCCCAGCAGCCCCTGGCGATGTCAAAGGAGGCCTGGACTTCTCAGAGGCAACAAGAGAGGCTCCCCGAGGCGCCACGCCCCCGATTCAGAGAGGCCACCCCCGCTTCCCCCTGCGCCGCGCGGAAAAAAAGCACGACCTTCGCCCCTGCATTCGAGGGGAAGCCCGATTGCCCTTGGCTGTGACCGGAGAGAAAGGCTGAGTCCCCTCGACTCCCTGGAGGCCACCCCACAGGTGCCAGTTATACCTGTCCCCTCCCCCCCTCCGGGGACCCCCGAGGGTCCTAGCTCCATGCCTGACGCGGACCCAGGGCGCTGCAGCGCCTCCTGGCGAATCCCGAGGCTGCTCGGGCCCCTGTCCGCTCGAAAGGAGGCATGGCGACCCCGCTGGGCTAACGGGGGAGACGGGCCGGGGTACCCGCGCAAACTCGAGAATGCACCGCCGCAAGTCGAGAACACCCCCGTGAGGCCACGCCCATAGAGGGAGGAGGCGCTTTTTTTCTTGCAGGGCATGGAGAGCATGCCCCGGCACCTGTTCCGGCTCCGAACGGGGCTTGACTCCTTGCGGGCGACTCCAGGTGTCCCCCGAGATCCCCGGGCCAACCTGCCAAGAAAGCGGGGCTTCCCGCCACACCGCGAGGGCGTCCCCCGGGCCCCCCTCCTTGCGAGACGGGGCCCTTGGGATCTGCAGCGACGCGAGAGCCGTCCTGCCTTCTCTCTGGCGCTGCAACGGAGGCTGGACTCCCTCTAGGCGCCCCCAGAGGTTCCCTGGGATACCCGTGTCCACAGGCGAGCGGAACCCTGAGTCTCCAGAGGCCGCTCGCGAGGGGCCCCCCGTCGCCGTCGGCCCCCTCTCTCGAAAGGGGGTCCAATCCCCTTCCTGAATGCCATCGCAATCCCTACATTCCCTCGCACCTCCAGAGCGGGACTCTCGCCTCTCCTGAGGTTCGAGAAGAGGCCCCAAGGGGCCAGTTCCGGCCGCAAGACCAAAGGTCCCCGAGGAACCCCCATCGGCAAGCGAGTCCAGTTCCCTGGACGTGAGGCGAGGGGAAGCCCAGCAGCCCCTGGCGATGTCAAAGGAGGCCTGGACTTCTCAGAGGCAACAAGAGAGGCTCCCCGAGGCGCCACGCCCCCGATTCAGAGAGGCCACCCCCGCTTCCCCCTGCGCCGCGCGGAAAAGCACGACCTTCGCCCCTGCATTCGAGGGGAAGCCCGATTGCCCTTGGCTGTGACCGGAGAGAAAAGGCTGAGTCCCCTCGACTCCCTGGAGGCCACCCCACAGGTGCCAGTTATACCTGTCCCCTCCCCCCCTCCGGGGACCCCCGAGGGTCCTAGCTCCATGCCTGACGCGGACCCAGGGCGCTGCAGCGCCTCCTGGCGAATCCCGAGGCTGCTCGGGCCCCTGTCCGCTCGAAAGGAGGCATGGCGACCCGCTGGGCTAACGGGGGAGACGGGCCGGGGTACCCGCCGCAACTCGAGAATGCACCGCCGCAAGTCGAGAACACCCCCGTGAGGCCACGCCCATAGAGGGAGGAGGCGCTTTTCCCTTGCAGGGCATGGAGAGCATGCCCCGGCACCTGTTCCGGCTCCGAACGGGGCTTGACTCCTTGCGGGCGACTCCAGGTGTCCCCCGAGATCCCCGGGCCAACCTGCCAAGAAAGCGGGGCTTCCCGCCACACCGCGAGGGCGTCCCCCGGGCCCCCCTCTTGCGAGACGGGGCCCTTGGGATCTGCAGCGACGCGAGAGCCGTCCTGCCTTCTCTCTGGCGCTGCAACGGAGGCTGGACTCCCTCTAGGCGCCCCCAGAGGTTCCCTGGGATACCCGTGTCCACAGGCGAGCGGAACCCTGAGTCTCCAGAGGCCGCTCGCGAGGGGCCCCCCGTCGCCGTCGGCCCCTCCTCTCGAAAGGGGGGTCCAATCCCCTTCCTGAATGCCATCGCAATCCCTACATTCCCTCGCACCTCCAGAGCGGGACTCTCGCCTCTCCTGAGGTTCGAGAAGAGGCCCCAGGGGCCAGTTCCGGCCGCAAGACCAAAGGTCCCCGAGGAACCCCCATCGGCAAGCGAGTCCAGTTCCCTGGACGTGAGGCGAGGGGAAGCCCAGCAGCCCCTGGCGATGTCAAAGGAGGCCTGGACTTCTCAGAGGCAACAAGAGAGGCTCCCCGAGGCGCCACGCCCCCGATTCAGAGAGGCCACCCCCGCTTCCCCCTGCGCCGCGCGGGAAAAGCACGACCTTCGCCCCTGCATTCGAGGGGAAGCCCGATTGCCCTTGGCTGTGACCGGAGAGAAAGGCTGAGTCCCCTCGACTCCCTGGAGGCCACCCCACAGTTGCCAGTTATACCTGTCCCCTCCCCCCCTCCGGGGACCCCCGAGGGTCCTAGCTCCATGCCTGACGCGGACCCAGGGCGCTGCAGCGCCTCCTGGCGAATCCCGAGGCTGCTCGGGCCCCTGTCCGCTCGAAAGGAGGCATGGCGACCCCGCTGGGCTAACGGGGGAGACGGGCCGGGGTACCCGCCGCAACTCGAGAATGCACCGCCGCAAGTCCAGAACACCCCCGTGAGGCCACGCCCATAGAGGGAGGAGGCGCTTTTCCCTTGCAGGGCATGGAGAGCATGCCCCGGCACCTGTTCCGGCTCCGAACGGGGCTTGACTCCTTGCGGGCGACTCCAGGTGTCCCCCGAGATCCCCGGGCCAACCTGCCAAGAAAGCGGGGCTTCCCGCCACACCGCGAGGGGGCGTCCCCCGGGCCCCCCTCCTTGCGAGACGGGGCCCTTGGGATCTGCAGCGACGCGAGAGCCGTCCTGCCTTCTCTCTGGCGCTGCAACGGAGGCTGGACTCCCTCTAGGCGCCCCCCAGAGGTTCCCTGGGATACCCGTGTCCACAGGCGAGCGGAACCCTGAGTCTCCAGAGGCCGCTCGCGAGGGGCCCCCCGTCGCCGTCGGCCCCTCCTCTCGAAAGGGGGGTCCAATCCCCTTCCTGAATGCCATCGCAATCCCTACATTCCCTCGCACCTCCAGAGCGGGACTCTCGCCTCTCCTGAGGTTCGAGAAGAGGCCCCAAGGGGCCAGTTCCGGCCGCAAGACCAAAGGTCCCCGAGGAACCCCCATCGGCAAGCGAGTCCAGTTCCCTGGACGTGAGGCGAGGGGAAGCCCAGCAGCCCCTGGCGATGTCAAAGGAGGCCTGGACTTCTCAGAGGCAACAAGAGAGGCTCCCCGAGGCGCCACGCCCCCGATTCAGAGAGGCCACCCCCGCTTCCCCCTGCGCCGCGCGGAAAAGCACGACCTTCGCCCCTGCATTCGAGGGGAAGCCCGATTGCCCTTGGCTGTGACCGGAGAGAAAGGCTGAGTCCCCTCGACTCCCTGGAGGCCACCCCACAGGTGCCAGTTATACCTGTCCCCTCCCCCCCTCCGGGGACCCCCGAGGGTCCTAGCTCCATGCCTGACGCGGACCCAGGGCGCTGCAGCGCCTCCTGGCGAATCCCGAGGCTGCTCGGGCCCCTGTCCGCTCGAAAGGAGGCATGGCGACCCCGCTGGGCTAACGGGGGAGACGGGCCGGGGTACCCGCCGCAACTCGAGAATGCACCGCCGCAAGTCGAGAACACCCCCGTGAGGCCACGCCCATAGAGGGAGGAGGCGCTTTTCCCTTGCAGGGCATGGAGAGCATGCCCCGGCACCTGTTCCGGCTCCGAACGGGGCTTGACTCCTTGCGGGCGACTCCAGGTGTCCCCCGAGATCCCCGGGCCAACCTGCCAAGAAAGCGGGGCTTCCCGCCACACCGCGAGGGCGTCCCCCGGGCCCCCCTCCTTGCGAGACGGGGCCCTTGGGATCTGCAGCGACGCGAGAGCCGTCCTGCCTTCTCTCTGGCGCTGCAACGGAGGCTGGACTCCCTCTAGGCGCCCCCAGAGGTTCCCTGGGATACCCGTGTCCACAGGCGAGCGGAACCCTGAGTCTCCAGAGGCCGCTCGCGAGGGGCCCCCCGTCGCCGTCGGCCCCTCCTCTCGAAAGGGGGGTCCAATCCCCTTCCTGAATGCCATCGCAATCCCTACATTCCCTCGCACCTCCAGAGCGGGACTCTCGCCTCTCCTGAGGTTCGAGAAGAGGCCCAAGGGGCCAGTTCCGGCCGCAAGACCAAAGGTCCCCGAGGAACCCCCATCGGCAAGCGAGTCCAGTTCCCTGGACGTGAGGCGAGGGGAAGCCCAGCAGCCCCTGGCGATGTCAAAGGAGGCCTGGACTTCTCAGAGGCAACAAGAGAGGCTCCCCGAGGGCGCCACGCCCCCGATTCAGAGAGGCCACCCCCGCTTCCCCCTGCGCCGCGCGGAAAAGCACGACCTTCGCCCCTGCATTCGAGGGGAAGCCCGATTGCCCTTGGCTGTGACCGGAGAGAAAGGCTGAGTCCCCTCGACTCCCTGGAGGCCACCCCACAGGTGCCAGTTATACCTGTCCCCTCCCCCCCTCCGGGGACCCCCGAGGGTCCTAGCTCCATGCCTGACGCGGACCCAGGGCGCTGCAGCGCCTCCTGGCGAATCCCGAGGCTGCTCGGGCCCCTGTCCGCTCGAAAGGAGGCATGGCGACCCCGCTGGGCTAACGGGGGAGACGGGCCGGGGTACCCGCCGCAACTCGAGAATGCACCGCCGCAAGTCGAGAACACCCCCGTGAGGCCACGCCCATAGAGGGAGGAGGCGCTTTTCCCTTGCAGGGCATGGAGAGCATGCCCCGGCACCTGTTCCGGCTCCGAACGGGGCTTGACTCCTTGCGGGCGACTCCAGGTGTCCCCCGAGATCCCCGGGCCAACCTGCCAAGAAAGCGGGGCTTCCCGCCACACCGCGAGGGCGTCCCCCGGGCCCCCCTCCTTGCGAGACGGGGCCCTTGGGATCTGCAGCGACGCGAGAGCCGTCCTGCCTTCTCTCTGGCGCTGCAACGGAGGCTGGACTCCCTCTAGGCGCCCCCAGAGGTTCCCTGGGATACCCGTGTCCACAGGCGAGCGGAACCCTGAGTCTCCAGAGGCCGCTCGCGAGGGGCCCCCCGTCGCCGTCGGCCCCTCCTCTCGAAAGGGGGGTCCAATCCCCTTCCTGAATGCCATCGCAATCCCTACATTCCCTCGCACCTCCAGAGCGGGACTCTCGCCTCTCCTGAGGTTCGAGAAGAGGCCCCAAGGGGCCAGTTCCGGCCGCAAGACCAAAGGTCCCCGAGGAACCCCCATCGGCAAGCGAGTCCAGTTCCCTGGACGTGAGGCGAGGGGAAGCCCAGCAGCCCCCTGGCGATGTCAAAGGAGGCCTGGACTTCTCAGAGGCAACAAGAGAGGCTCCCCGAGGCGCCACGCCCCCGATTCAGAGAGGCCACCCCCGCTTCCCCCTGCGCCGCGCGGAAAAGCACGACCTTCGCCCCTGCATTCGAGGGGAAGCCCGATTGCCCTTGGCTGTGACCGGAGAGAAAGGCTGAGTCCCCTCGACTCCCTGGAGGCCACCCCACAGGTGCCAGTTATACCTGTCCCCTCCCCCCCTCCGGGGACCCCCGAGGGTCCTAGCTCCATGCCTGACGCGGACCCAGGGCGCTGCAGCGCCTCCTGGCGAATCCCGAGGCTGCTCGGGCCCCTGTCCGCTCGAAAGGAGGCATGGCGACCCCGCTGGGCTAACGGGGGAGACGGGCCGGGGTACCCGCCGCAACTCGAGAATGCACCGCCGCAAGTCGAGAACACCCCCGTGAGGCCACGCCCATAGAGGGAGGAGGCGCTTTTCCCTTGCAGGGCATGGAGAGCATGCCCCGGCACCTGTTCCGGCTCCGAACGGGGCTTGACTCCTTGCGGGCGACTCCAGGTGTCCCCCGAGATCCCCGGGCCAACCTGCCAAGAAAGCGGGGCTTCCCGCCACACCGCGAGGGCGTCCCCCGGGCCCCCCTCCTTGCGAGACGGGGCCCTTGGGATCTGCAGCGACGCGAGAGCCGTCCTGCCTTCTCTCTGGCGCTGCAACGGAGGCTGGACTCCCTCTAGGCGCCCCCAGAGGTTCCCTGGGATACCCGTGTCCACAGGCGAGCGGAACCCTGAGTCTCCAGAGGCCGCTCGCGAGGGGCCCCCCGTCGCCGTCGGCCCCTCCTCTCGAAAGGGGGGTCCAATCCCCTTCCTGAATGCCATCGCAATCCCTACATTCCCTCGCACCTCCAGAGCGGGACTCTCGCCTCTCCTGAGGTTCGAGAAGAGGCCCCAAGGGGCCAGTTCCGGCCGCAAGACCAAAGGTCCCCGAGGAACCCCCATCGGCAAGCGAGTCCAGTTCCCTGGACGTGAGGCGAGGGGAAGCCCAGCAGCCCCTGGCGATGTCAAAGGAGGCCTGGACTTCTCAGAGGCAACAAGAGAGGCTCCCCGAGGCGCCACGCCCCCGATTCAGAGAGGCCACCCCCGCTTCCCCCTGCGCCGCGCGGAAAAGCACGACCTTCGCCCCTGCATTCGAGGGGAAGCCCGATTGCCCTTGGCTGTGACCGGAGAGAAAGGCTGAGTCCCCTCGACTCCCTGGAGGCCACCCCACAGGTGCCAGTTATACCTGTCCCCTCCCCCCCTCCGGGGACCCCCGAGGGTCCTAGCTCCATGCCTGACGCGGACCCAGGGCGCTGCAGCGCCTCCTGGCGAATCCCGAGGCTGCTCGGGCCCCTGTCCGCTCGAAAGGAGGCATGGCGACCCCGCTGGGCTAACGGGGGAGACGGGCCGGGGTACCCGCCGCAACTCGAGAATGCACCGCCGCAAGTCGAGAACACCCCCGTGAGGCCACGCCCATAGAGGGAGGAGGCGCTTTTCCCTTGCAGGGCATGGAGAGCATGCCCCGGCACCTGTTCCGGCTCCGAACGGGGCTTGACTCCTTGCGGGCGACTCCAGGTGTCCCCCGAGATCCCCGGGCCAACCTGCCAAGAAAGCGGGGCTTCCCGCCACACCGCGAGGGCGTCCCCCGGGCCCCCCTCCTTGCGAGACGGGGCCCTTGGGATCTGCAGCGACGCGAGAGCCGTCCTGCCTTCTCTCTGGCGCTGCAACGGAGGCTGGACTCCCTCTAGGCGCCCCCAGAGGTTCCCTGGGATACCCGTGTCCACAGGCGAGCGGAACCCTGAGTCTCCAGAGGCCGCTCGCGAGGGGCCCCCCGTCGCCGTCGGCCCCTCCTCTCGAAAGGGGGGTCCAATCCCCTTCCTGAATGCCATCGCAATCCCTACATTCCCTCGCACCTCCAGAGCGGGACTCTCGCCTCTCCTGAGGTTCGAGAAGAGGCCCCAAGGGGCCAGTTCCGGCCGCAAGACCAAAGGTCCCCGAGGAACCCCCATCGGCAAGCGAGTCCAGTTCCCTGGACGTGAGGCGAGGGGAAGCCCAGCAGCCCCTGGCGATGTCAAAGGAGGCCTGGACTTCTCAGAGGCAACAAGAGAGGCTCCCCGAGGCGCCACGCCCCCGATTACCCAGGGCGCTGCAGCGCCTCCTGGCGAATCCCGAGGAGCTCGCTCGGGCCCCTGTCCGCTCGAAAGGAGGCATGGCGACCCCGCTGGGCTAACGGGGGAGACGGGCCGGGGTACCCGCCGCGCAACTCGAGAATGCACCGCCGCAAGTCGAGAACACCCCCCCGTGAGGCCACGCCCATAGAGGGAGGAGGCGCTTTTCTTTTTGCAGGGCATGGAGGACCTATTGCCCTTGCAGGGCATGGAGAGCATGCCCCGGCACCTGTTCCCGGGCCCGAACGGGGCTTTGACTCCTTGCGGGCGACTCCAGTGTCCCCCGAGATCCCCGGGCCCAACCTGCCATACTGCCAAGAAAGCGGGGCTTTCCTCCCCCCCACACCGCGAGGGCGTTCCCCCCCCCCCCCCCTCCTTGAGCGCGGGGCCCTTGGGATCTGCCATCTGCGACGCGAGACCGCGAGAGCCTCCTGCCTTCTCTCTGGCGCTGCAACGGAGGCTGGACTCCCTCTAGGCGCCCCCCCCCAGGTTCCCTGGGATACCCGTGTCCACAGGCGAGCGGAACCCTGAGTCTCCAGAGGCCGCTCGCGAGGGGCCCCCCGTCGCCGTCGGCCCCTCCTCTCGAAAGGGGGGTCCAATCCCCTTCCTGAATGCCATCGCAATCCCTACATTCCCCCTCGCACCTCCAGAGCGGGACTCTCGCCTCTCCTGAGGTTCGAGAGAGAGGCCCCAAGGGGCCAGTTCCGGCCGCAAGAGACAAAGGTCCCCGAGGAACCCCCATCGGCAAGCGAGTCCAGTTCCCTGGACGTGAGGCGAGGGGAAGCCCTGGCAGCAAAGGAGGCCTGGACTGGCGATGTCAAAGGAGGCCTGGACTTCTCGCCCCCGGCAACAAGAGAGGCTCCCCTGCGCCACGCGCAAAAAGCACGACCTTCGCCCCTGCATTCAGGGAAGCCCGACCCCGCTTGGCTTGACCGGAGAGAAAGGCTGAGCCCTCGACGCGGAGGCCACCCCACAGCCACGCCCTTCCTGCCCCTCCCCCCCTCGAGGGGAAGCCCGAGATCCTAGCCCATGGCTGTGACCCAGGGCGAAAAAGCCCCTGGCGAATCCCCTGCTCGGGCCCCCTCCCTGGAGGCCACACCCCACTGGGCTAACAGTTTATACCTGTATACCCGCCGCCCCTCCTGCACCGCCGCAAGTCGAGAACACCCCGTGAGGCCACGCCCATAGAGGGAGGAGGCGCTTTTCCCTTGCAGGGCATGGAGAGCATGCCCCGGCACCTGTTCCGGCTCCGAACGGGGCTTGACTCCTTTGCGGGCGACTCCAGGTGTCCCCCGAGATCCCCGGGCCAACCTGCCAAGAAAGCGGGGCTTCCCGCCACAAAGGGCCGGTGGTACGCGAGGGCGGTCCCCCGGGCCCCCCTCCTTGCGAGACGGGGCCCTTGGGATCTGCAGCGACGCGAGAGCCGTCCTGCCTTCTCTCTGGCGCTGCAACGGAGGCTGGACTCCCTCTAGGCGCCCCCAGAGGTTCCCTGGGATACCCGTGTCCACAGGCGAGCGGAACCCTGAGTCTCCAGAGGCCGCTCGCGAGGGGCCCCCCGTCGCCGTCGGCCCCCTCCTCTCGAAAGGGGGGTCCAATCCCCTTCCTGAATGCCATCGCAATCCCTACATTCCCTCGCACCTCCAGAGCGGGACTCTCGCCTCTCCTGAGGTTCGAGAAGAGGCCCCAAGGGCGCCAGTTCCGGCCGCAAGACCAAAGGTCCCCGAGGAACCCCCATCGCAAGCGAGTCCAGTTCCCTGGACGTGAGGCGAGGGGAAGCCCAGCAGCCCCTGGCGATGTCAAAGGAGGCCTGGACTTCTCAGAGGCAACAAGAGAGGCTCTCCCTGGAGGCGCCACGCCCCCGATTCAGAGCCCGGCCACCCCCGCTTTCCCCCTGCGCCGCGCGGAAAAGCACGACCTTCGCCCCTGCATTCGAGGGGAAGCCCGATTGCCCTTGGCTGTGACCGGTAGAGAAAGGCTGAGTCTCCTCGACTCCCCTGGAGGCCACCCCACAGGTGCCAGTTATACCTGTCCCCTCCCCCCCTCCGGGGACCCCCCAGGGTCCAAGCTCCTTGCCTGACGCGGACCCAGGGGCGCTGCAGCGCCTCCTGGCGAATCCCGAGGCTGCTCGGGCCCCTGTCCGCTCGAAAGGAGGCATGGCGACCCCGCTGGGCTAACGGGGGAGACGGGCCCAAGGGTACCCGCCCAACTCGAGAATGCACCCCGCCGCAAGTCGAGAACACCCCCGTGAGGCCACGCCCATAGAGGGAGGAGGCGCTTTTCCCTTGCAGGGCATGGAGAGGGGATGCCCCAGCAGCACCTGTTCCCTCTCCCGAACGGGGCTTGACTCCTTGCGCAGGCGACTCCAGGTGTCCCCCGAGATCCCCGGGCCAACCTGCCAAGAAAGCGGGGCTTCCCGCCACACCCCGAGGGCGTCCCCGGGGCCCCCCCTCCTTGCGAGACGGGGCCCTTGCGCCTGCAGCGACGCGAGAGCCGTCCTGCCTTCTCTCTGGCGCTGCGACGGAGGCTGGACTCCCTTAGGCCCCCCAGAGGTTCCCTGGGATACCCGTGTCCACAGGAGAGAGGAAGGCTGAGTCTCCAGAGGCCCTCGCGAGGGGGCCCCCGTGCCGTCGGCCCCCCCTCTCGAAAGGGGGGTCCAATCCCCTTCCTGAATGCCATCCAATCCCTACATTCCCTCCACCTCCAGAGCGGGACTCTCGCTCTCTCTCTGAGGTTCGAGAAGAGGCCCCCAGGGGCCCCCCCGCCGCAAGACCAAAGGTCCCCGAGGCACCCCATCCCGGCAAGCGATCCAGTCCGTCAAGGGAGAGACCTGGACGTGAGGCGGGGGAAGCCCAGCAGCCCCTGGCGATGTCAAAGGAGAGGCCTGGACTTCTCAGAGGCAACAAGAGAGGCTCCCGCCGAGGCCCACGCCGCCGATGAGAGGCCACCCCGCTTCCCTGCGCCGCGCGGAAAAGCACGACCTTCGCCCCTGCATTCGAGGGGAATTGCCCTTGGCTGTGACCGAGAGAAAGCTGAAGTCCCCTCGACTCCCTGGAGGCCAGGAGGTGCCAGAGCGCTTTTCCCTCCCCAGGGCCTGGAGGTCCTAGCCCCATGGCACCCAGGGCTCTGCAGCGGCTCCGGGCGAATCGGGGCTTGACCCCCTGTCCGGGCGACATGGCAGGTGTCCCCCGAGATTCCCCGGGCCAACCTGCCAAGCAAGTCGGGAAACTTCCCGTGAGCCACACCCATAGAGGGCGCTCCCCCCGGGACCCCCCCCCTTGCGAGACGGGGCCCCTTGGGGGCGATCTGCAGCGACGCGCGAAGAAGCCGTCCTGCCTTCTCTCTGGCGCCCCCCCCTTGCGAACGGAGGCTGGACTCTCCCTCTAGGCGCGCCCCCAGAGGTTTCCCTGGGATATCCCTCTAGGCCCGTGTCCCTGGGATAGGCGAGCGACGGAACCCTGAGTCTCCAGAGGCCGCTCGCGAGGGGCCCCCCGTCGCCGTCGGCCCCTCCTCTCGAAAGGGGGGTCCAATCCCCTTCCTGAATGCCATCGCAATCCCTACATTCCCTCGCACCTCCAGAGCGGGACTCTCGCTCGCCTCTCCTGAGGTTCGAGAAGAGGCCCCCAAGGGGCCAGTTCCGGCCGCCGCAGACCAAAGGTCCCCGAGGGAACCCCATCGGCAAGCGAGTCCAGTTCCCTGGACGTGAGGCGAGGGGAAGCCCAGCAGCCCCTGGCGCGATGTCAAAGGAGGCCTGGACTTCTCAGAGGCAACAAGAGAGGCTCCCCGAGGCGCCACGCCCCCCCGATTCAGAGAGAGCCACCCCGCTTTCCCCCTGCCTCCCCCCTCGCCGCGCGGAAAAGCACGACCTTCGCCCCTGCATTCGAGGGGAAGCCCGATTGCCCTTGGCTGTGACCGGAGAGAGAGAAAGCTGAGTCCCCTCGACTCCCTGGAGGCCACCCCACAGGTGCCAGTTATACCCTGTCCCCCTCCCCCCCTCCGGGGGACCCCCGAGGGTCCTAGCTCCATGCCTGACGCGGACCCAGGGCGCTGCAGCGCGCTCCTGGCGAATCCCGAGGCTGCTCGGGCCCCTCCGTCCGCTCGAAAGGAGGAGGCATGGCGACCCCGCTGGGCTAACGGGGGAGACGGGCCGGGGTACCCGCCGCAACTCGAGAATGCACCGCCGCAAGTCGAGAACACACCCCCCGTGAGGCCACGCCCATAGAGAGGGAGGAGGCGCTTTTTTTTCCTTGCAGGGCATGGAGAGCATGCCCCGGCACCTGTTCCGGCTCCGAACGAACGGGGCTTGACTCCTTGCGGGCGACTCCAGGTGTCCCCCGAGATCCCCGGGCCAACCTGCCAAGAAAGCGGGGCTTTCCCGCCACACACGCGCGAGGGCGTCACCCCGGGGCCCCCCCCCCTTGCGAGACGGGGGCCCTTGGGATCTGCAGCGACGCGAGAGCCGTCCTGCCTTCTCTCTCTGGCGCTGCAACGGAGGCTGGACTCCCTCTAGGCGCCCCCCCCAGAGGTTTCCTGGGATACCCCGTGTCCACAGGCGAGCGGAACCCCTGAGTCTCCAGAGGCCGCTCGCGCTCGCGAGGGGCCCCCCCGTCGCCGTCGTCGGCCCCTCTCTCCTCTCGAAAGGGGGGTCCAATCCCCCCCTTCCTGAATGCCATCGCAATCCCTACATTTCCCTCGCACCCTCCAGAGCGGGAGAACTCTCTCCGCTCGCCTCTCTGAGGTTTCGAGAAGAGGCCCCAAGGGGCCAGTTCCGGCCGCAAGACCAAAGGTCCCCGAGGAACCCCCATCGGCAAGCGAGTCCAGTTCCCTGGACGTGAGGCGAGGGGAAGCCAGCAGCAGCCCTGGCCCTGGCGATGTCAAAGGAGGCCTGGACTTCTCAGAGGCAACAAGAGAGGCTCCCCCGAGGCACGCCACGCCCCCCGATTCAGAGAGGCCCACCCCCGCTTCCCCCCCTGCGCCGCGCGCGCGGGAAAAGCAAGACCTTCGCCCCCTGCATTCGAGGGGAAGCCCCGATTGCCCCTTGGCTGTGACCGAGGAGAGAAAGGCTGAGTCCCCTCGACTCCCTGGAGGCCACCCCACAGGTGCCAGTTATACCTGTCCCCCCCCCGCAACTCGAGAATGCACCGCCGCAAGTCGAGAAACACCCCCGTGAGGCCACGCCCATAGAGGGAGGAGGCGCTTTTTCTTCCCCTTGCAGGGCATGGAGAGCATGCCCCGGCACCCTGTTCCGGCTCCGAACGGGGCATTTGACTCCTTGCGGGCCGACTCCAGGTGTCCCCCCACGAGATCCCCGCAGGGCCAACCTGCCAAGAAAGCGGGGCTTCCCACAACAACGCGAGGGCGTCCCCCGTCCCTCGCACCTCCAGAGCGGGACTCTCGCCTCTCCTGAGGTTCGAGAAGAGGCCCCAAGGGGCCAGTTCCGGCCGCAAGACCAAAGGTCCCCGAGGAACCCCCATCGGCAAGCGAGTCCAGTTCCCTGGACGTGAGGCGAGGGGAAGCCCAGCAGCCCCTGGCGATGTCAAAGGAGGCCTGGACTTCTCAGAGGCAACAAAGAGAGGCTCCCCGAGGCGCCACGCCCCCGATTCAGAGAGGCCACCCCCGCTTCCCCCTGCGCCGCGCGGAAAAAAGCACGACCTTCGCCCCTGCATTCGAGGGGAAGCCCGATTGCCCTTGGCTGTGACCGGAGAGAAAGGCTGAGTCCCCTCGACTCCCTGGAGGCCACCCCACAGGTGCCAGTTATACCTGTCCCCTCCCCCCCTCCGGGGGACCCCCGAGGGTCCTAGCTCCATGCCTGACGCGGACCCAGGGCGCTGCAGCGCCTCCTGGCGAATCCCGAGGCTGCTCGGGCCCATGTTCGCCGATATGGAGTCGCAAGGGCGACCCGCTGGGCTAATGGGGGAGACGGGCCGGGGTACCCGCCGCACACTCGAGAATGCACCGCCGCATGTCCGAGAACACTCCTCGTGAGGCAACTCCCATAGAGGAGCGAGGAGCTTTTTTCCTTGCCAGGGCATGGAGAGCAATGCCCCCGCCACACACTGTTTCCCGCTCTCGAACGGGGCTTGACTCCTT
>JAGTYA010000484.1:0-24029 GCA_024291935.2 Okapia johnstoni | reverse complement strand
CAGTCTTCCCCGGTGCAAGAGGTGTTTGGCTGTTAAGACGCCAGAACAATGGCTCTGCTCCCAGGGACTCAGTTTCCCAGTCAGAACAGACCTAGTCTCCAGCGCTCTCTGCTACAGAGCAGACATGTGGAAAAAGCGCTGTGGAGGGTGCCTTCACGTTCCAGGGCTCTGTCGAAGCCTTACCTGGGCTTTGGAGCCTAGGCACTGTGGCCTCTTTCACTGACTTTCCAGGTATCACTTCCCAGCCCCTTGTGATTTTCAGCCAGATGCAGCCTTGCAGGGTCTCTTCCTTAGAGTCAAAAAAGGTAGCCCAAGGGACTGCTTATTCAGTCTACCCTGGTGCAAGAGGTGTTTGGCTGAGAAGACGCCAGAACAATGGCTCTGCTCCCAGGGCCTCAGTTTCCCAGTCAGAACAGACCTAGTCTCCAGAGCTCTCTGCTACAGAGCAGACATGGGGAAAAAGCGCTGTGGAGGAATGCCTTCACGTTCCAGGGCACTGTCGAAGCCTTACCTGGGCTTTGGAGCCTAGGCACTGTGGCCTCTTTCACTGACTTTCCAGGTATCACTTCCCAGCCCCTTGTGATTTTCAGCCAGATGCAGCCTTGCAGGGTCTCTTCCTTAGAGTCAAAAAAGGTAGCCCAAGGGACTGCTTATTCAGTCTTCCCTGGTGCAAGAGGTGTTTGGCTGTGAAGACGCCAGAACAATGGCTCTGCTCCCAGGGCCTCAGTTTTCCAGTCAGAACAGACCTAGTCTCCAGAGCTCTCTGCTACAGAGCAGACATGGGGAAAAAGCGCTGTGGAGGGGTGCCTTCACGTTCCAGGGCACTGTCGAAGCCTTACCTGGGCTTTGGAGGCTAGGCACTGTGGCCTCTTTCACTGACTTTCCAGGTATCACTTCCCAGCCCCTTGTGATTTTCAGCCAGATGCAGCCTTGCAGGGTCTCTTCCTTAGAGTCAAAAAAGGTAGCCCAAGGGACTGCTTATTCAGTCTTCCCTGGTGCAAGAGGTGTTTGGCTGTGAAGACGCCAGAACAATGGCTCTGCTCCCAGGGCCTCAGTTTCCCAGTCAGAACAGACCTAGTCTCCAGAGCTCTCTGCTACAGAGCAGACATGGGGAAAAGCGCTGTGGAGGGTGCCTTCACGTTCCAGGGCACTGTCGAAGCCTTACCTGGGCTTTGGAGCCTAGGCACTGTGGCCTCTTTCACTGACTTTCCAGGTATCACTTCCCAGCCCCTTGTGATTTTCAGCCAGATGCAGCCTTGCAGGGTCTCTTCCTTAGAGTCAAAAAAGGTAGCCCAAGGGACTGCTTATTCAGTCTTCCCTGGTGCAAGAGGTGTTTTGCTGTGAAGACGCCAGAACAATGGCTCTGCTCCCAGGGCCTCAGTTTCCCAGTCAGAACAGACCTAGTCTCCAGAGCTCTCTGCTACAGAGCAGACATGGGGAAATAGCTCTGAGGAGGGTGCCTTCACGTTCCAGGGCACTGTCGAAGCCTTACCTGGGCTTTGGAGCCTAGGCACTGTGGCCTCTTTCACTGACTTTCCAGGTATCACTTCCCAGCCCCTTGTGATTTTCAGCCAGATGCAGCCTTGCAGGGTCTCTTCCTTAGAGTCAAAAAAGGTAGCCCAAGGGACTGCTTATTCAGTCTTCCCTGGTGCAAGAGGTGTTTGGCTGTGAAGACGCCAGAACAATGGCTCTGCTCCCAGGGCCTCAGTTTCCCAGTCAGAACAGACCTAGTCTCCAGAGCTCTCTGCTACAGAGCAGACATGGGGAAATAGCTCTGAGGAGGGTGCCTTGACGTTCCAGGGCTCTGTCGAAAGCCTTACCTGGGCTTTGGAGCCTAGGCACTGTGGCCTCTTTCACTGACTTTCCAGGTATCACTTCCCAGCCCCTTGTGATTTTCAGCCAGATGCAGCCTTGCAGGGTCTCTTCCTTAGAGTCAAAAAAGGTAGCCCAAGGGACTGCTTATTCAGTCTTCCCTGGTGCAAGAGGTGTTTGGCTGTGAAGACGCCAGAACAATGGCTCTGCTCCCAGGGCCTCAGTTTCCCAGTCAGAACAGACCTAGTCTCCAGAGCTCTCTGCTACAGAGCAGACATGGGGAAAAAGCTCTGTGGAGGGTGCCTTCACGTTCCAGGGCTCTGTCGAAGCCTTACCTGGGCTTTGGAGCCTAGGCACTGTGGCCTCTTTCACTGACTTTCCAGGTATCACTTCCCAGCCCCTTGTGATTTTCAGCCAGATGCAGCCTTGCAGGGTCTCTTCCTTAGAGTCAAAAAAGGTAGCCCAAGGGACTGCTTATTCAGTCTTCCCTGGTGCAAGAGGTGTTTGGCTGTGAAGACGCCAGAACAATGGCTCTGCTCCCAGGGCCTCAGTTTCCCAGTCAGAACAGACCTAGTCTCCAGAGCTCTCTGCTACAGAGCAGACATGGGGAAAAAGCTCTGAGGAGGGTGCCTTGACGTTCCAGCCTTGGTCGAAGCCCTACCTGGGCTTTGGAGCCTAGGCACTGTGGCCTCTTTCACTGACTTTCCAGGTATCACTTCCCAGCCCCTTGTGATTTTCAGCCAGATGCAGCCTTGCAGGGTCTCTTCCTTAGAGTCAAAAAAGGTAGCCCAAGGGACTGCTTATTCAGTCTTCCCTGGTGCAAGAGGTGTTTGGCTGTGAAGACGCCAGAACAATGGCTCTGCTCCCAGGGCCTCAGTTTCCCAGTCAGAACAGACCTAGTCTCCAGAGCTCTCTGCTACAGAGCAGACATGGGGAAAAAGCGCTCTGAGGAGGGTGCCTTCACGTTCCAGGGCACTGTCGAAGCCTTACCCGGGCTTTGGAGCCTAGGCACTGTGGCCTCTTTCACTGACTTTCCAGGTATCACTTCCCAGCCCCTTGTGATTTTCAGCCAGATGCAGCCTTGCAGGGTCTCTTCCTTAGAGTCAAAAAAGGTAGCCCAAGGGACTGCTTATTCAGTCTTCCCTGGTGCAAGAGGTGTTTGGCTGTGAAGACGCCAGAACAATGGCTCTGCTCCCAGGGCCTCAGTTTCCCAGTCAGAACAGACCTAGTCTCCAGAGCTCTCTGCTACAGAGCAGACATGGGGAAAAAGCTCTGAGGAGGGTTCCTTGAGGCTCCAGGCCTTGGGGAAGCCCTACCCGGGTGCTGGGGCCTAGGCACTGTGGCCTCTCTTTCACTGACTTTCCAGGTATCACTTCCCAGCCCCTTGTGATTTTCAGCCAGATGCAGCCTTGCAGGGTCTCTTCCTTAGAGTCAAAAAAGGTAGCCCAAGGGACTGCTTATTCAGTCTTCCCTGGTGCAAGAGGTGTTTGGCTGTGAAGACGCCAGAACAATGGCTCTGCTCCCAGGGCCTCAGTTTCCCAGTCAGAACAGACCTAGTCTCCAGAGCTCTCTGCTACAGAGCAGACATGGGGAAAAAGCTCTGTGGAGGGTGCCTTCACGTTCCAGGGCACTGTCGAAGCCTTACCTGGGCTTTGGAGCCTAGGCACTGTGGCCTCTTTCACTGACTTTCCAGGTATCACTTCCCAGCCCCTTGTGATTTTCAGCCAGATGCAGCCTTGCAGGGTCTCTTCCTTAGAGTCAAAAAAGGTAGCCCAAGGGACTGCTTATTCAGTCTTCCCTGGTGCAAGAGGTGTTTGGCTGTGAAGACGCCAGAACAATGGCTCTGCTCCCAGGGCCTCAGTTTCCCAGTCAGAACAGACCTAGTCTCCAGAGCTCTCTGCTACAGAGCAGACATGGGGAAAAAGCTCTGAGGAGGGTTCCTTGAGGCTCCAGGGCACTGTCGGGAAGCCCTTACCCGGGGCTTTGGGAGCCTAGGCACTGTGGCCTCTTTCACTGACTTTCCAGGTATCACTTCCCAGCCCCTTGTGATTTTCAGCCAGATGCAGCCTTGCAGGGTCTCTTCCTTAGAGTCAAAAAAGGTAGCCCAAGGGACTGCTTATTCAGTCTTCCCTGGTGCAAGAGGTGTTTGGCTGTGAAGACGCCAGAACAATGGCTCTGCTCCCAGGGCCTCAGTTTCCCAGTCAGAAACAGACCTAGTCTCCAGAGCTCTCTGCTACAGAGCAGACATGGGGAAAAAGCTCTGAGGAGGGTGCCTTCACGTTCCAGGGCACTGTCGAAGCCTTACCTGGGCTTTGGAGCCTAGGCACTGTGGCCTCTTTCACTGACTTTCCAGGTATCACTTCCCAGCCCCTTGTGATTTTCAGCCAGATGCAGCCTTGCAGGGTCTCTTCCTTAGAGTCAAAAAAGGTAGCCCAAGGGACTGCTTATTCAGTCTTCCCTGGTGCAAGAGGTGTTTGGCTGTGAAGACGCCAGAACAATGGCTCTGCTCCCAGGGCCTCAGTTTCCCAGTCAGAACAGACCTAGTCTCCAGAGCTCTCTGCTACAGAGCAGACATGGGGAAAAAGCGCTGTGGAGGGTGCCTTCACGTTCCAGGGCACTGTCGAAGCCTTACCTGGGCTTTGGGGCCTAGGCACTGTGGCCTCTTTCACTGACTTTCCAGGTATCACTTCCCAGCCCCTTGTGATTTTCAGCCAGATGCAGCCTTGCAGGGTCTCTTCCTTAGAGTCAAAAAAGGTAGCCCAAGGGACTGCTTATTCAGTCTTCCCTGGTGCAAGAGGTGTTTGGCTGTGAAGACGCCAGAACAATGGCTCTGCTCCCAGGGCCTCAGTTTCCCAGTCAGAACAGACCTAGTCTCCAGAGCTCTCTGCTACAGAGCAGACATGGGGAAAATAGCTCTGAGGAGGGTTCCTTGAGGCTCCCTGCCTTGGGGAAGCCCTACCCGGGTGCTGGGACCTAGGCACTGTGGCCTCTTTCACTGACTTTCCAGGTATCACTTCCCAGCCCCTTGTGATTTTCAGCCAGATGCAGCCTTGCAGGGTCTCTTCCTTAGAGTCAAAAAAGGTAGCCCAAGGGACTGCTTATTCAGTCTTCCCTGGTGCAAGAGGTGTTTGGCTGTGAAGACGCCAGAACAATGGCTCTGCTCCCAGGGCCTCAGTTTCCCAGTCAGAACAGACCTAGTCTCCAGAGCTCTCTGCTACAGAGCAGACATGGGGAAAAAAGCGCGCTGTGGAGGGTGCCTTCACGTTCCAGGGCTCTGTCGAAGCCTTACCTGGGCTTTGGAGCCTAGGCACTGTGGCCTCTTTCACTGACTTTCCAGGTATCACTTCCCAGCCCCTTGTGATTTTCAGCCAGATGCAGCCTTGCAGGGTCTCTTCCTTAGAGTCAAAAAAGGTAGCCCAAGGGACTGCTTATTCAGTCTTCCCTGGTGCAAGAGGTGTTTGGCTGTGAAGACGCCAGAACAATGGCTCTGCTCCCAGGGCCTCAGTTTCCCAGTCAGAACAGACCTAGTCTCCAGAGCTCTCTGCTACAGAGCAGACATGGGGAAAAAGCTCTGAGGAGGGTGCCTTGAGGCTCCCTGCCTTGGGGAAGCCCTACCCTGGGCTGGGGCCTAGGCACTGTGGCCTCTTTCACTGACTTTCCAGGTATCACTTCCCAGCCCCTTGTGATTTTCAGCCAGATGCAGCCTTGCAGGGTCTCTTCCTTAGAGTCAAAAAAGGTAGCCCAAGGGACTGCTTATTCAGTCTTCCCTGGTGCAAGAGGTGTTTGGCTGTGAAGACGCCAGAACAATGGCTCTGCTCCCAGGGCCTCAGTTTCCCAGTCAGAACAGACCTAGTCTCCAGAGCTCTCTGCTACAGAGCAGACATGGGGAAAAAGCTCTGAGGAGGGTGCCTTCACGTTCCAGGGCACTTGTCGAAGCCTTACCTGGGCTTTGGAGCCTAGGCACTGTGGCCTCTTTTCACTGACTTTCCAGGTATCACTTCCCAGCCCCTTGTGATTTTCAGCCAGATGCAGCCTTGCAGGGTCTCTTCCTTAGAGTCAAAAAAGGTAGCCCAAGGGACTGCTTATTCAGTCTTCCCTGGTGCAAGAGGTGTTTGGCTGTGAAGACGCCAGAACAATGGCTCTGCTCCCAGGGCCTCAGTTTCCCAGTCAGAACAGACCTAGTCTCCAGAGCTCTCTGCTACAGAGCAGACATGGGGAAATAGCTCTGAGGAGGGTGCCTTCACGTTCCAGGCCACTGTCGAAGCCTTACCCGGGGTTTGGAGCCTAGGCACTGTGGCCTCTTTCACTGACTTTCCAGGTATCACTTCCCAGCCCCTTGTGATTTTCAGCCAGATGCAGCCTTGCAGGGTCTCTTCCTTAGAGTCAAAAAAGGTAGCCCAAGGGACTGCTTATTCAGTCTTCCCTGGTGCAAGAGGTGTTTGGCTGTGAAGACGCCAGAAAATGGGCTCTGCTCCCAGGGCCAGTTTCCCAGTCAGAACAGACCTAGTCTCCAGAGCTCTCTGCTACAGAGCAGACATGGGGAAAAAAGCTCTGAGGAGGGTTCCTTGAGGCTCCCTGCCTTGGGGAAGCCCTACCCGGGCTTTGGGGCCTAGGCACTGTGGCCTCTTTCACTGACTTTCCAGGTATCACTTCCCAGCCCCTTGTGATTTTCAGCCAGATGCAGCCTTGCAGGGTCTCTTCCTTAGAGTCAAAAAAAAAAGCCCAAGGGACTGCTTATTCAGTCTTCCCTGGTGCAAGAGGTGTTTGGCTGTGAAGACGCCAGAACAATGGCTCTGCTCCCAGGGCCTCAGTTTTTCCCAGTCAGAACAGACCTAGTCTCCAGAGCTCTCTGCTACAGAGCAGACATGGGGAAAAGCTCTCTGAGGAGGGTTCCTTCAGTTCCAGGGCACTTGTCGAAGCCTTACCCGGGTGCTTGGAGCCTAGGCACTGTGGCCTCTTTCACTGACTTTCCAGGTATCACTTCCCAGCCCCTTGTGATTTTCAGCCAGATGCAGCCTTGCAGGGTCTCTTCCTTAGAGTCAAAAAAGGTAGCCCAAGGGACTGCTTATTCAGTCTTCCCTGGTGCAAGAGGTGTTTGGCTGTGAAGACGCCAGAACAATGGCTCTGCTCCCAGGGCCTCAGTTTCCCAGTCAGAACAGACCTAGTCTCCAGAGCTCTCTGCTACAGAGCAGACATGGGGAAAAAGCTCTGAGGAGGGTTCCTTGAGGCTTCCAGGGCACTTGGGGAAGCCCTTACCTGGGCTGCTGGGGCCTAGGCACTGTGGCCTCTTTCACTGACTTTCCAGGTATCACTTCCCAGCCCCTTGTGATTTTCAGCCAGATGCAGCCTTGCAGGGTCTCTTCCTTAGAGTCAAAAAAGGTAGCCCAAGGGACTGCTTATTCAGTCTTCCCTGGTGCAAGAGGTGTTTGGCTGTGAAGACGCCAGAACAATGGCTCTGCTCCCAGGGCCTCAGTTTCCCAGTCAGAACAGACCTAGTCTCCAGAGCTCTCTGCTACAGAGCAGACATGGGGAAAAAGCTCTGAGGAGGGTGCCTTCACGTTCCAGGGCACTGTCGAAGCCTTACCTGGGCTTTGGAGCCTAGGCACTGTGGCCTCTTTCACTGACTTTCCAGGTATCACTTCCCAGCCCCTTGTGATTTTCAGCCAGATGCAGCCTTGCAGGGTCTCTTCCTTAGAGTCAAAAAAGGTAGCCCAAGGGACTGCTTATTCAGTCTTCCCTGGTGCAAGAGGTGTTTGGCTGTGAAGACGCCAGAACAATGGCTCTGCTCCCAGGGCCTCAGTTTCCCAGTCAGAACAGACCTAGTCTCCAGAGCTCTCTGCTACAGAGCAGACATGGGGAAAAAGCGCGCTGTGGAGGGTTCCTTCACGTTCCAGGGCACTGTCGAAGCCTTACCTGGGCTTTGGAGCCTAGGCACTGTGGCCTCTTTTCACTGACTTTCCAGGTATCACTTCCCAGCCCCTTGTGATTTTCAGCCAGATGCAGCCTTGCAGGGTCTCTTCCTTAGAGTCAAAAAAAAAGTAGCCCAAGGGACTGCTTATTCAGTCTTCCCTGGTGCAAGAGGTGTTTGGCTGTGAAGACGCCAGAACAATGGCTCTGCTCCCAGGGGGCCTCAGTTTCCCAGTCAGAACAGACCTAGTCTCCAGAGCTCTCTGCTACAGAGCAGACATGGGGAAAAAGCTCTGAGGAGGGTTCCTTGAGGCTCCCTGCCTTGGGGAAGCCCTACCCGGGTGCTTTGGAGCCTAGGCACTGTGGCCTCTTTCACTGACTTTCCAGGTATCACTTCCCAGCCCCTTGTGATTTTCAGCCAGATGCAGCCTTGCAGGGTCTCTTCCTTAGAGTCAAAAAAGGTAGCCCAAGGGACTGCTTATTCAGTCTTCCCTGGTGCAAGAGGTGTTTGGCTGTGAAGACGCCAGAACAATGGCTCTGCTCCCAGGGCCTCAGTTTCCCAGTCAGAACAGACCTAGTCTCCAGAGCTCTCTGCTACAGAGCTGACATGGGGAAAAAGCGCTGTGGAGGGTGCCTTTCACGTTCCAGGGCTCTGTCGAAGCCTTACCTGGGCTTTGGAGCCTAGGCACTGTGGCCTCTTTCACTGACTTTCCAGGTATCACTTCCCAGCCCCTTGTGATTTTCAGCCAGATGCAGCCTTGCAGGGTCTCTTCCTTAGAGTCAAAAAAGGTAGCCCAAGGGACTGCTTATTCAGTCTTCCCTGGTGCAAGAGGTGTTTGGCTGTGAAGACGCCAGAACAATGGCTCTGCTCCCAGGGCCTCAGTTTCCCAGTCAGAACAGACCTAGTCTCCAGAGCTCTCTGCTACAGAGCAGACATGGGGAAATAGCTCTGAGGAGGGTTCCTTGAGGCTCCCTGCCTTGGGGAAGCCCTACCCGGGGCTGGGGAGCCTAGGCACTGTGGCCTCTTTCACTGACTGACTTTCAGGTATCACTTCCCAGCCCCTTGTGATTTTCAGCCAGATGCAGCCTTGCAGGGTCTCTTCCTTAGAGTCAAAAAAAGGTAGCCCAAGGGACTGCTTATTCAGTCTTCCCTGGTGCAAGAGGTGTTTGGCTGTGAAGACGACAGAACAATGGCTCTGCTCCCAGGGCCTCAGTTTCCCAGTCAGAACAGACCTAGTCTCCAGAGCTCTCTGCTACAGAGCAGACATGGGGAAAAAGCACTGTGGAGGGTGCCTTCACGTTCCCCTGCACTGTCGAAGCCTTACCCGGGTGCTGGAGCCTAGGCACTGTGGCCTCTTTCACTGACTTTTCCAGGTATCACTTCCCAGCCCCTTGTGATTTTCAGCCAGATGCAGCCTTGCAGGGTCTCTTCCTTAGAGTCAAAAAAGGTAGCCCAAGGGACTGCTTATTCAGTCTTCCCTGGTGCAAGAGGTGTTTGGCTGCTGTGAAGACGCCAGAACAATGGCTCTGCTCCCAGCCTCAGTTTCCCAGTCAGAACAGACCTAGTCTCCAGAGCTCTCTGCTACAGAGCAGACATGGGGAAAAAGCTCTGAGGAGGGTGCCTTCACGTTCCAGGGCACTGGGGAAGCCTTACCGGGTGCTTGGGGCCTAGGCACTGTGGCCTCTTTCACTGACTTTCCAGGTATCACTTCCCAGCCCCTTGTGATTTTCAGCCAGATGCAGCCTTGCAGGGTCTCTTCCTTAGAGTCAAAAAAGTAGCCCAAGGGACTGCTTATTCAGTCTTCCCTGGTGCAAGAGGTGTTTGGCTGTGAAGACGCCAGAACAATGGCTCTGCTCCCAGGGCCTCAGTTTCCCAGTCAGAACAGACCTAGTCTCCAGAGCTCTCTGCTACAGAGCAGACATGGGGAAAAAGCTCTGTGGAGGGTGCCTTCACGTTCCAGGGCACTGTCGAAGCCCTACCCGGGGCTTTGGAGCCTAGGCACTGTGGCCTCTTTCACTGACTTTCCAGGTATCACTTCCCAGCCCCTTGTGATTTTCAGCCAGATGCAGCCTTGCAGGGTCTCTTCCTTAGAGTCAAAAAAGGTAGCCCAAGGGACTGCTTATTCAGTCTTCCCTGGTGCAAGAGGTGTTTGGCTGTGAAGACGCCAGAACAATGGCTCTGCTCCCAGGGCCTCAGTTTCCCAGTCAGAACAGACCTAGTCTCCAGAGCTCTCTGCTACAGAGCAGACATGGGGAAAAAGCTCTGAGGAGGGTTCCTTCAGGTTCCAGGGCCTTGTCGAAGCCTTACCCCGGGGCTTTGGAGCCTAGGCACTGTGGCCTCTTTCACTGACTTTCCAGGTATCACTTCCCAGCCCCTTGTGATTTTCAGCCAGATGCAGCCTTGCAGGGTCTCTTCCTTAGAGTCAAAAAAAAAGTAGCCCAAGGGACTGCTTATTCAGTCTTCCCTGGTGCAAGAGGTGTTTGGCTGTGAAGACGCCAGAACAATGGCTCTGCTCCCAGGGCCTCAGTTTCCCAGTCAGAACAGACCTAGTCTCCAGAGCTCTCTGCTACAGAGCAGACATGGGGAAAAAGCGCTGTGGAGGGTTCCTTCACGTTCCAGGGCACTGTCGAAGCCCTACCTGGGCTTTGGGGCCTAGGCACTGTGGCCTCTTTCACTGACTTTCCAGGTATCACTTCCCAGCCCCTTGTGATTTTCAGCCAGATGCAGCCTTGCAGGGTCTCTTCTTCCTTAGAGTCAAAAAAAGGTAGCCCAAGGGACTGCTTATTCAGTCTTCCCTGGTGCAAGAGGTGTTTGGCTGTGAAGACGCCAGAACAATGGCTCTGCTCCCAGGGCCTCAGTTTCCCAGTCAGAACAGACCTAGTCTCCAGAGCTCTCTGCTACAGAGCAGCAGACATGGGGAAATAGCTCTGTGGAGGGTTCCTTCACGTTCCAGGGCCTTGTCGAAGCCCTACCTGGGCTTTGGAGCCTAGGCACTGTGGCCTCTTTCACTGACTTTCCAGGTATCACTTCCCAGCCCCTTGTGATTTTCAGCCAGATGCAGCCTTGCAGGGTCTCTTCCTTAGAGTCAAAAAAGGTAGCCCAAGGGACTGCTTATTCAGTCTTCCTGGTGGTGCAAGAGGTGTTTGGCTGTGAAGACGCCAGAACAATGGCTCTGCTCCCAGGGCCTCAGTTTCCCAGTCAGAACAGACCTAGTCTCCAGAGCTCTCTGCTACAGAGCAGACATGGGGAAAAAGCGCTGAGGAGGGTGCCTTCAGGTTCCCTGGCACTGTCGAAGCCTTACCCGGGGCTTTGGAGCCTAGGCACTGTGGCCTCTTTCACTGACTTTCCAGGTATCACTTCCCAGCCCCTTGTGATTTTCAGCCAGATGCAGCCTTGCAGGGTCTCTTCCTTAGAGTCAAAAAAGGTAGCCCAAGGGACTGCTTATTCAGTCTTCCCTGGTGCAAGAGGTGTTTGGCTGTGAAGACGCCAGAACAATGGCTCTGCTCCCAGGGCCTCAGTTTCCCAGTCAGAACAGACCTAGTCTCCAGAGCTCTCTGCTACAGAGCAGACATGGGGAAAAAGCTCTGTGGGAGGGTTCCTTCACGTTCCAGGGCACTGTCGAAGCCTTACCCTGGGCTTTGGAGCCTAGGCACTGTGGCCTCTTTCACTGACTTTCCAGGTATCACTTCCCAGCCCCTTGTGATTTTCAGCCAGATGCAGCCTTGCAGGGTCTCTTCCTTAGAGTCAAAAAAAGGTAGCCCAAGGGACTGCTTATTCAGTCTTCCCTGGTGCAAGAGGTGTTTGGCTGTGAAGACGCCAGAACAATGGCTCTGCTCCCAGGGCCTCAGTTTCCCAGTCAGAACAGACCTAGTCTCCAGAGCTCTCTGCTACAGAGCAGACATGGGGAAAAAGCTCTGTGGAGGGTTCCTTGACGCTCCCTGCCAGGGGAAGCCCGAAGCCTTACCTGGGCTTTGGAGCCTAGGCACTGTGGCCTCTTTCACTGACTTTCCAGGTATCACTTCCCAGCCCCTTGTGATTTTCAGCCAGATGCAGCCTTGCAGGGTCTCTTCCTTAGAGTCAAAAAAAAAGGTAGCCCAAGGGACTGCTTATTCAGTCTTCCCTGGTGCAAGAGGTGTTTGGCTGTGAAGACGCCAGAACAATGGCTCTGCTCCCAGGGCCTCAGTTTCCCAGTCAGAACAGACCTAGTCTCCAGAGCTCTCTGCTACAGAGCAGACATGGGGAAAAAGCTCTGTGGAGGGTGCCTTCACGTTCCAGGGCACTGTCGAAGCCTTACCTGGGCTTTGGAGCCTAGGCACTGTGGCCTCTTTCACTGACTTTCCAGGTATCACTTCCCAGCCCCTTGTGATTTTCAGCCAGATGCAGCCTTGCAGGGTCTCTTCCTTAGAGTCAAAAAAGGTAGCCCAAGGGACTGCTTATTCAGTCTTCCCTGGTGCAAGAGGTGTTTGGCTGTGAAGACGCCAGAACAATGGCTCTGCTCCCAGGGCCTCAGTTTCCCAGTCAGAACAGACCTAGTCTCCAGAGCTCTCTGCTACAGAGCAGACATGGGGAAAAAAGCTGAGGAGGGGTTCCTTCAGGTTCCAGGGCACTGTCGAAGCCTTACCTGGGCTTTGGAGCCTAGGCACTGTGGCCTCTTTCACTGACTTTCCAGGTATCACTTCCCAGCCCCTTGTGATTTTCAGCCAGATGCAGCCTTGCAGGGTCTCTTCCTTAGAGTCAAAAAAAAGGTAGCCCAAGGGACTGCTTATTCAGTCTTCCCTGGTGCAAGAGGTGTTTGGCTGTGAAGACGCCAGAACAATGGCTCTGCTCCCAGGGGCCTCAGTTTCCCAGTCAGAACAGACAGACTAGTCTCCAGAGCTCTCTGCTACAGAGCAGACATGGGGGGAAAAGCTCTGAGGAGGGGTTCCTTTGACGTTCCAGGGCCTGCCTGTCGAAGCCTTACCCCGGCTGCTGGAGCCTAGGCACTGTGGCCTCTTTCACTGACTTTCCAGGTATCACTTCCCAGCCCCTTGTGATTTTCAGCCAGATGCAGCCTTGCAGGGTCTCTTCCTTAGAGTCAAAAAAGGTAGCCCAAGGGACTGCTTATTCAGTCTTCCCTGGTGCAAGAGGTGTTTGGCTGTGAAGACGCCAGAACAATGGCTCTGCTCCCAGGGCCTCAGTTTCCCAGTCAGAACAGACCTAGTCTAGTCTCCAGAGCTCTCTGCTACAGAGCAGACATGGGGAAAAAGCTCTGTGGAGGGTGCCTTCACGTTCCAGGGCCCTGCTGTCGAAGCCTTACCTGGGCTTTGGAGCCTAGGCACTGTGGCCTCTTTCACTGACTTTCCAGGTATCACTTCCCAGCCCCTTGTGATTTTCAGCCAGATGCAGCCTTGCAGGGTCTCTTCCTTAGAGTCAAAAAAGGTAGCCCAAGGGACTGCTTATTCAGTCTTCCCTGGTGCAAGAGGTGTTTGGCTGTGAAGACGCCAGAACAATGGCTCTGCTCCCAGGGCCTCAGTTTTCCCCAGTCAGAACAGACCTAGTCTCCAGAGCTCTCTGCTACAGAGCAGACATGGGGAAAAAAAGCGCTGAGGAGGGTGCCTTCACGTTCCAGGGCACTGTCGAAGCCCCTTACCTGGGCTTTGGAGCCTAGGCACTGTGGCCTCTTTCACTGACTTTCCAGGTATCACTTCCCAGCCCCTTGTGATTTTCAGCCAGATGCAGCCTTGCAGGGTCTCTTCCTTAGAGTCAAAAAAGGTAGCCCAAGGGACTGCTTATTCAGTCTTCCCTGGTGCAAGAGGTGTTTGGCTGTGAAGACGCCAGAACAATGGCTCTGCTCCCAGGGCCTCAGTTTCCCAGTCAGAACAGACCTAGTCTCCAGAGCTCTCTGCTACAGAGCAGACATGGGGAAAAAGCTCTGAGGAGGGTTCCTTCAGGCTCCAGGCACTGGGGAAGCCTTACCCGGGGGCTTTGGGGGCCTAGGCACTGTGGCCTCTTTCACTGACTGACTTTCCAGGTATCACTTCCCAGCCCCTTGTGATTTTCAGCCAGATGCAGCCTTGCAGGGTCTCTTCCTTAGAGTCAAAAAAGGTAGCCCAAGGGACTGCTTATTCAGTCTTCCCCCTGGTGCAAGAGGTGTTTGGCTGTGAAGACGCCAGAACAATGGCTCTGCTCCCCAGGGCCTCAGTTTCCCAGTCAGAACAGACCTAGTCTCCAGAGCTCTCTGCTACAGAGCAGACATGGGGAAAAAAAGCTCTGTGGAGGGTTCCTTCACGTTCCAGGGCACTGTCGAAGCCTTACCTGGGCTTTGGAGCCTAGGCACTGTGGCCTCTTTCACTGACTTTCCAGGTATCACTTCCCAGCCCCTTGTGATTTTCAGCCAGATGCAGCCTTGCAGGGTCTCTTCCTTAGAGTCAAAAAAGGTAGCCCAAGGGACTGCTTATTCAGTCTTCCCTGGTGCAAGAGGTGTTTGGCTGTGAAGACGCCAGAACAATGGCTCTGCTCCCAGGGCCTCAGTTTCCCAGTCAGAACAGACCTAGTCTCCAGAGCTCTCTGCTACAGAGCAGACATGGGGAAAAAAGCTCTGTGGAGGGTTCTTTGAGGCTTCCCTGCACTGTCGAAGCCTTACCCCCGGGGCTTTGGAGCCTAGGCACTGTGGCCTCTTTCACTGACTTTCCAGGTATCACTTCCCAGCCCTTTGTGATTTTCAGCCAGATGCAGCCTTGCAGGGTCTCTTCCTTAGAGTCAAAAAAGGTAGCCCAAGGGACTGCTTATTCAGTCTTCCCTGGTGCAAGAGGTGTTTGGCTGTGAAAGACGCCAGAACAATGGCTCTGCTCCCAGGGCCTCAGTTTCCCAGTCAGAACAGACCTAGTCTCCAGAGCTCTCTGCTACAGAGCAGACATGGGGAAAAATAGCTCTGAGGAGGGGTTCCTTGAGGCTTCCCTGCCTGTCGAAGCCTTACCTGGGCTTGCTGGAGCCTAGGCACTGTGGCCTCTTTCACTGACTTTCCAGGTATCACTTCCCCAGCCCCTTGTGATTTTCAGCCAGATGCAGCCTTGCAGGGTCTCTTCCTTAGAGTCAAAAAAAGGTAGCCCAAGGGACTGCTTTATTCAGTCTTCCCTGGTGCAAGAGGTGTTTGGCTGTGAAGACGCCAGAACAATGGCTCTGCTCCCAGGGCCTCAGTTTCCCAGTCAGAACAGACCTAGTCTCCAGAGCTCTCTGCTACAGAGCAGACATGGGGAAAAAGCGCTCTGAGGAGGAGAGGGTGCCTTCACGTTCCAGGGCACTGTCGAAAGCCCTACCCGGGGGCTTTGGAGCCTAGGCACTGTGGCCTCTTTTCACTGACTTTCCAGGTATCACTTCCAGCCCCTTGTGATTTTTCAGCCCAGATGCAGCCTTTGCAGGGTCTCTTCCTTAGAGTCAAAAAAAGGTAGCCCAAGGGACTGCTTATTCAGTCTTCCCTGGTGCAAGAGGTGTTTGGCTGTGAAGACGCGCCAGAACAATGGCTCTGCTCCCAGGGCCTCAGTTTCCCAGTCAGAACAGACCTAGTCTCCAGAGCTCTCTGCTACAGAGCAGACATGGGGAAAAAGCGCTGTGGAGGGGGTCCTTCACTTGAGGCTCCCTGGGCACTGTCGAAGCCTTACCTGGGCTGCTGAGGGCCTAGGCACTGTGGCCTCTTTCACTGACTTTCCAGGTATCACTTCCCAGCCCCTTGTGATTTTCAGCCAGATGCAGCCTTGCAGGGTCTCTCTTCCTTAGAGTCAAAAAAAGGTAGCCCAAGGGACTGCTTATTCAGTCTTCCCTGGTGCAAGAGGGTGTTTTTGGCTGTGAAGACGCCAGAACAATGGCTCTGCTCCCAGGGCCTCAGTTTCCCAGTCAGAACAGACCTAGTCTCCAGAGCTCTCTGCTACAGAGCAGACATGGGGAAAAAAGCTCTGAGGAGGGTTCCTTCACGTTCCAGGGCACTGTCGAAGCCTTACCTGGGCTTTGGAGCCTAGGCACTGTGGCCTCTTTCACTGACTTTCCAGGTATCACTTCCCAGCCCCTTGTGATTTTCAGCCAGATGCAGCCTTGCAGGGTCTCTTCCTTAGAGTCAAAAAAGGTAGCCCAAGGGACTGCTTATTCAGTCTTCCCTGGTGGTGCAAGAGGTGTTTGGCTGTGAAGACGCCAGAACAATGGCTCTGCTCCCAGGGCCTCAGTTTCCCAGTCAGAACAGACCTAGTCTCCAGAGCTCTCTGCTACAGAGCAGACATGGGGAAAAAAGCGCTGTGGAGGGTTGCCTTCACGTTCCAGGGCACTGTCGAAGCCTTACCTGGGCTTTGGGCTTTGGAGCCTAGGCACTGTGGCCTCTTTCACTGACTTTCCAGGTATCACTTCCCAGCCCCCTTTGTGATTTTCAGCCAGATGCAGCCTTGCAGGGTCTCTTCTTAGAGTCAAAAAAAGGTAGCCCAAGGGACTGCTTATTCAGTCTTCTTCCCTGGTGCAAGAGGTGTTTGGCTGTGAAGACGCCAGAACAATGGCTCTGCTCCCAGGGCCTCAGTTTCCCCAGTCAGAACAGACCTAGTCTCTCCAGAGCTCTCTGCTACAGAGCAGACATGGGGAAAAAGCTCTGAGGAGGGGTGCTTGAGGTTCCTGCCTTGGGGAAGCCCTACCTGGGTGGGGCCTAGGCACTGTGGCCTCTTTCACTGACTTTCCAGGTATCACTTCCCAGCCCCTTGTGATTTTCAGCCAGATGCAGCCTTGCAGGGTCTCTTCCTTAGAGTCAAAAAAGGTAGCCCAAGGGACTGCTTATTCAGTCTTCCCTGGTGCAAGAGGTGTTTTTGGCTGTGAAGACGCCAGAACAATGGCTCTGCTCCCAGGGCCTCAGTTTCCCAGTCAGAACAGACCTAGTCTCCAGAGCTCTCTGCTACAGAGCAGACATGGGGAAATAGCTCTGTGAGGGGGTTCCTTCACGTTCCAGGGCACTGTCGAAAGCCTTACCTGGGCTTGGGAGCCTAGGCACTGTGGCCTCTTTCACTGACTTTCCAGGTATCACTTCCCAGCCCCTTGTGATTTTCAGCCAGATGCAGCCTTGCAGGGTCTCTTCCTTAGAGTCAAAAAAGGTAGCCCAAGGGACTGCTTATTCAGTCTTCCCTGGTGCAAGAGGTGTTTGGCTGTGAAGACGCCAGAACAATGGCTCTGCTCCCAGGGCCTCTTTCACTGACTTTCCAGGTATCACTTCCCAGCCCCTTGTGATTTTCAGCCAGATGCAGCCTTGCAGGGTCTCTTCCTTAGAGTCAAAAAAGGTAGCCCAAGGGACTGCTTATTCAGTCTTCCCTGGTGCAAGAGGTGTTTGGCTGTGAAGACGCCAGAACAATGGCTCTGCTCCCAGGGCCTCAGTTTTCCCAGTCAGTCAGAACAGACCTAGTCTCCAGAGCTCTCTGCTACAGAGCAGACATGGGGAAAAAGCGCTGTGGAGGGTGCCTTCTTGACGTTCCAGGGCACTGTCGAAGCCTTACCTGGGCTTTGGGAGCCTAGGCACTGTGGCCTCTTTCACTGACTTTCCAGGTATCACTTCCCAGCCCCTTGTGATTTTCAGCCAGATGCAGCCTTGCAGGGTCTCTTCCTTAGAGTCAAAAAAGGTAGCCCAAGGGACTGCTTATTCAGTCTTCCCTGGTGCAAGAGGTGTTTGGCTGTGAAGACGCCAGAACAATGGCTCTGCTCCCAGGGCCTCAGTTTTCCCAGTCAGAACAGACCTAGTCTCCAGAGCTCTCTGCTACAGAGCAGACATGGGGAAAAAGCTCTGTGGAGGGTGCCTTCACGTTCCAGGGCACTGTCGAAGCCCTTACCTGGGTGCTTTGGAGCCTAGGCACTGTGGCCTCTTTCACTGACTTTCCAGGTATCACTTCCCAGCCCCTTGTGATTTTCAGCCAGATGCAGCCTTGCAGGTCTCTCTTCCTTAGAGTCAAAAAAGGTAGCCCAAGGGACTGCTTATTCAGTCTTCCCTGGTGCAAGAGGTGTTTGGCTGTGAAGACGCCAGAACAATGGCTCTGCTCCCAGGGCCTCAGTTTCCCAGTCAGAACAGACCTAGTCTCCAGAGCTCTCTGCTACAGAGCAGACATGGGGAAAAAGCGCTGAGGAGGGTGCCTTCACGCTCCCAGGCCACTGTCGAAGCCCTACCTGGGGCTTGGAGGGCCTAGGCACTGTGGCCTCTTTCACTGACTTTCCAGGTATCACTTCCCAGCCCCTTGTGATTTTCAGCCAGATGCAGCCTTTGCAGGGTCTCTTCCTTAGAGTCAAAAAAAGGTAGCCCAAGGGACTGCTTATTCAGTCTTCCCTGGTGCAAGAGGTGTTTGGCTGTGAAGACGCCAGAACAATGGCTCTGCTCCCAGGGCCTCAGTTTCCCAGTCAGAACAGACCCTAGTCTCCAGAGCTCTCTGCTACAGAGCAGACATGGGGAAAAAAGCGCACTGTGGAGGGTTCCTTCAGGCTCCCTGCCTTGGGGAACTGTCGAAGCCTTACCTGGGTGCTGGAGCCTAGGCACTGTGGCCTCTTTCACTGACTTTCCAGGTATCACTTCCCAGCCCCTTGTGATTTTCAGCCAGATGCAGCCTTGCAGGGTCTCTTCCTTAGAGTCAAAAAAGGTAGCCCAAGGGACTGCTTATTCAGTCTTCCCTGGTGCAAGAGGTGTTTGGCTGTGAAGACACGCCAGAACAATGGCTCTGCTCCCAGGGCCTCAGTTTCCCAGTCAGAACAGACCTAGTCTCCAGAGCTCTCTGCTACAGAGCAGACATGGGGAAAAAGCTCGCTGAGGAGGGTTCCATTCTACGCTCCCTGGCCTTGTCCGAAAGCCTTACCCGGGCTTGGGAGCCTAGGCACTGTGGCCTCTTTCACTGACTTTCCAGGTATCACTTCCCAGCCCCTTGTGATTTTCAGCCAGATGCAGCCTTGCAGGGTCTCTTCCTTAGAGTCAAAAAAAGGTAGCCCAAGGGACTGCTTATTCAGTCTTCCCTGGTGCAAGAGGTGTTTGGCTGTGAAGACGCCAGAACAATGGCTCTCTGCTCCCAGGGCCCTCAGTTTCCCAGTCAGAACCAGACCTAGTCTCTCCAGAGCTCTCTGCTAAGGCAGAGGGTTTCAGACCATGGGGAAATAAGCGCTGAGGAGGGTGCCTTCTCTTCCGTTCCAGGGACACTGGCGACAGCCCTTACCTGGGTTGTTGCGGACCTAGGCACTGTGCCTCTTTCACTGACTTTTCCAGGTATCACTTCCCAGCCCCTTGTGATTTTCAGCCAGATGCAGCCTTGCAGGGTCTCTTCCTTAGAGGTCAAAAAAAGGTAGCCCAAGGGACTGCTTATTCAGTCTTCCCTGGTGCAAGAGGTTTTTGGCTGTGAAGACGCCAGAACAATGGCTCTGCTCCCAGGGCCTCAGTTTCCCCAGTCAGAACAGACCTAGTCTCCAGAGCTCTCTGCTACAGAGCAGACATGGGGAAATAGCTCTGAGGGTGCGGGTTCCTTGACGTTCCCTAGCACTGGGGGAAGCCCTACCTCGGGTGCTTTGGAGCTGCTAGGCACTGTGGCCTTCGTCTTTCACTGACTTTCCAGGTATCACTTCCCAGCCCCTTGTGATTTTCAGCCAGATGCAGCCTTTGCAGGGGTCTTCTTCCTTAGAGTCAAAAAAGGTAGCCCAAGGGACTGCTTATTCAGTCTTCCCTGGTGCAAGAGGTGTTTGGCTGTGAAGACGCCAGAACAATGGCTCTGCTCCCAGGGCCTCAGTTTCCCATCAGAACAGACCTAGTCTCCAGAGCTCTCTGCTACAGAGCAGACATGGGGAAATAGCGCTGAGGAGGGGAGCCTTCAGGCTCCCCTGCCTTGTCGAAGCCCGTACCTGGGTGCTGGAGCCTAGGCACTGTGGCCTCTTTCACTGACTTTCCAGGTATCACTTCCACAGCCCCTTTTGATTTTCAGCCAGATGCAGCCTTGCAGGGTCTCTTCCTTAGAGTCAAAAAAGGTAGCCCAAGGGACTGCTTATTCAGTCTTCCCTGGTGCAAGAGGTGTTTGGCTGTGAAGACGCCAGAACAATGGCTCTGCTCCCCAGGGCCTCAGTTTCCCAGTCAGAACAGACCTAGTCTCCAGAAGCTCTGCTGCTACAGAGCAGACATGGGAAATTGAAGCTCTCTGTGGAGGTTGCTTTCACGTTCCCTGGGCACTGTCGAAGCCCCTACCTGGGCTTTGGACCTAGGCACTGTGGCCTCTTTCACTGACTTTCCAGGTATCACTTCCCAGCCCCTTGTGATTTTCAGCCAGATGCAGCCTTGCAGGGTCTCTTCCTTAGAGTCAAAAAAGGTAGCCCAAGGGACTGCTTATTCAGTCTTCCCCTGGTGCAAGAGGTGTGTTTGGCTGTGAAGACGCCAGAACAATGGCTCTGCTCCCAGGGCCTCAGTTTCCCAGTCAGAACAGACCTAGTCTCCAAGAGCTCTCTGCTACAGAGCAGACATGGGGAAAAAGCTCTGAGGAGGGTGCCTTCACGTTACCCAGGGCCTTGGGGAAAGCCCTAACCCGGTGGCTTTGGAGCCTAGGCACTGTGGCCTCTTTTCACTGACTTTCCAGGTATCACTTCCCAGCCCCTTGTGATTTTTCAGCCAGATGCAGCCTTGCAGGGTCTCTTCCTTAGAGTCAAAAAAGAGGGGAGCCCAAGGGACTGCTTATTCAGTCTTCCCTGGTGCAAGAGGTGTTTGGCTGTGAAGACGCCAGGAACAATGGCTCTGATGCTCCCCAGGGCCTCAGTTTCCCAGTTTCAGACAGACCTAGTCTCCAGAGCTCTCTGCTACAGAGCAGACATGGGGAAAAAGCGCTGTGGAGGGTGCCTTCACGTTCCAGGGCACTGTCAGAAGCCTTACCTGGCTTTGGAGCCTAGGCACTGTGCCTCTTTCACCTGACTTTCCAGGTCTATCACTTCCCAGCCCCTTGTGATTTTTAAGCCAGATGCAGCCTTGCAGGCCTCTTCGCTTAGAGTCAAAAAAGGTAGCCCAAAGGACTGCTTATTCAGTCTTCCCTGTTGCAAGAGGTGTTATGGCTGTGAAGACGCCAGAACAATGGCTCTGCTCCCAGGGCCTCAGTTTCCCAGTCAGAACAGACCTACGTCTCCAGAGCTCTCTGCTACAGAGCAGACATGGGGAAAAAAGCTCTGTGGAGGGTGCCTTCACGTTCCAGGGCACTTCTCGAAGCCCCTACCTGGGCTTTGAGCCTAGGCACTGTGGCCTCTTATCACTGACTTTCCAGGTATCACTTCCCAGCCCCTTGTGATTTTCAGCCAGATGCAGCCTTGCAGGGTCTCTCTCCTTAGAGTCAAAAAAAGGTAGCCCCAAGGGACTGCTTATTCAGTCTTCCCTGGTGCAAGAGGATGTTTGGCTGTGAAGACGCCAGAACAATGGCTCTGCTCCCCAGGGCCTCAGTTTTCCCATCAGAACAGACCTAGTCTCCAGAGCTCTCTAGCTACAGAGCAGACATGGGGAAATAGCTCTGAGGAGGGTTTCCTTGAGGCTCGTTCCAGGGCACTGTCGAAGGCCCTACCTGGGCTGGTGCTGGGGCCTAGGCACTGTGGCCTCTTTCACTGACTTTCCAGGTATCACTTCCCAGCCCCTTGTGATTTTCAGCCAGATGCAGCCTTGCAGGGTCTCTTCCTTAGAGTCAAAAAAAGGTAGCCCAAGGGACTGCGCTTATTCAGTCTTCCCTGGTGCAAGAGGTGTTTGGCTGTGAAGACGCCAAAACATGGCTCTGCTCCCAGGGCCTCAGTTTCCCAGTCAGAACAGACCTACTCTCCAGACTCTCTGCTACAAGAGCAGACATGGGGAAAAAGCTCTGAGGAGTGGTTCCTTGACAGTCCAGGTGCACTGTCGAAGCCCCTACCCGGGCTTTGGAGACCTAGGCACTGTGGCCTCTTTCACTGACTTTCCAGGTATCACTTCCCAGCCCCTTGTGATTTCAGCCAGATGCAGCCTTGCAGGGTCTCTTCCTTAGAGTCAAAAAAGGTAGCCCAAGGGACTGCTTATTCAGTCTTCCCTGGTGCAAGAGGTGTTTGGCTGTGAAGACGCCAGTAACAATGGCTCTGCTCCCAGGGCCTCAGTTTCCCCCCCGTCAGAACAGACCTAGTCTCCAGAGCTCTCTGCTACAGAGCCGACATGGGGAAATAGCTCTGAGGAGGTTTCCTTGAGCTCCCTGCCTGGCGAAGCCCCTACCTGGGAGCTGGTCGCCTAGGCACTGTGGCCTCTTTCACTGACTTTCCAGGTATCACTTCCCAGCCCCTTGTGATTTTTCAGCCAGATGCAGCCTTGCAGGGTCTCTTCCTTAGAGTCAAAAAAGGTAGCCCCATTGACTGCTTATTCAGTCTTCCCTGGTGCAAGAAATGTTTGGCTGTGAAGACGCCAGAACAATGGCTCTGCTCCCAGGGCCTCAGTTTCCCAGTCAGAGCAGACCTAGTCTCCAGAGCTCTCTGCTACAGAGCAGACATGGGAAAAAGCACTGTGGAAGGGTGCCTTCACGTTCCAGGGCACTGTCGAAGCCTTACCTGTGCTTTGGAGCCTAGGGCACTGTGGGCCTCTTTCACTGACTTTCCAGTATCACTTCCCAGCCCCTTGTGATATTCAGCCAGATGCAGCCTGCAAGGTCTCTTCCTTAGAGTCAAAAAAGGTAGCCCAAGGGACTGCTTATTCAGTCTTCCCTGGTGCAAGAGGTGTTTTGGCTGTGAAGACGCCAGAACAATGGCTCTGCTCCCAGGGCCTCAGTTTCCCATCAGAACAGACCTAGTCTCCAGAGCTTCTCTGCTACAGTAGCAGACATGAAAAAGAAATGTGGAGGTGCCTCACGTTCCAGGGCACTGTCGAGGGTTTTGACCATAGCAGGCTCCACTGCCTTGAGGGGAAGCCTCCCACCTGGGTGCTGGGAGCCAAGGCACTGTTGCCTCTTTCACTGACTTTCCAGGTATCACTTCCCAGATCCCATGTGATTTTCAGCCAGATGCAGCCTTGCAGGGTCTCTTCCTTAGAGTCAAAAAAGGCTAGCCAGACAAGGGACTGCTTATTCAGTCCTTCCCCTTGGTGGGAAGAGCCATGTTTGGCTGTGAAGACGCCAGAACAATGGCTCCTGCTCCCAGGGCCTCAGTTTCCCAGTCAGAACCAGACCTAGTCCTCCAGAGCTCTCTTGCTACAGAGCAGACATGGGGAAAAAGCTCTGTGGAGGGTGCCTTCACGTTCCCTGCCACTGTCGAAGCCTTACCTGGGTGCTTTGGCATTGCCTACCCGGCACTGGCTGGCCTCTTTTCACTGACTTTCCAGGTATCACTTCCCAATCCCTTGTGATTTTCAGCCAGATGCCGCCTTGCAGGGTACTCTTCCTTAGAGTCCAAAAAATAGCCCAAGGGACTGCTTATTCAGTCTTTCCCTGGTGCAAGAGGTGTTTTTGGCTGTGAAGACGCCAGAACAATGGCTCTGCTCCCAGGGCTTCAGTTTCCCAGTCAAGAACAGACCTAGTCGCCAGAGCTCTCTGCTACAGAGCAGACATGGGGAAATAGCTCTGAGGAGGGTTGCCTTGAGGCTCCCCTGCCTTGGGGAAGCCCTACCCGGGGCTGGGGCCTACACTGTGCCTCTTTCCACGACTTTCCAGTATCACTTTCCCAGCAACCTGTATTTTCAGCCTATCACCTGAGGCTCTTCCTTAAGATCCAAAAAAGGTATCCCCAAGGACGCTTATCATCTTCCCTGCTCAAGATGTTTGCATGTAGACCCAAACAAGGCTCTGCTCCCATCCTCAATTTCCCAGTACAAAGAGACATAATCCCAACCTTCTGCTACAGAGCAGACATGGGGAAAAAGCTCTGAGGAGGGTTCCTTCACGTTCCAGGGCACTGGGGAAGCCTTACCTGGGTGCTGGGAGCCTAGGCACTGTGGCTCTTTCACTGACTTTCCAGGTATCACTTCCCAGCCCCTTGTGATTTTCAGCCAGATGCAGCCTTGCAGGGTCTCTTCCTTAGAGTCAAAAAAGGTAGCCCAAGGGACTGCTTATTCAGTCTTCCCTGGTGCAAGAGGTGTTTGGCTGTGAAGACGCCAGAACAATGGCTCTGCTCCCAGGGCCTCAGTTTCCCAGTCACAGAGCAGACATGGGGAAAAAAGCGCTGTGGAGGGTGCCTTCACGTTCCAGGGCACTGTCGAAGCCTTACCTGGGCTTTGGAGCCTAGGCACTGTGGCCTCTTTTCACTGACTTTCCAGGTATCACTTCCCAGCCCCTTGTGATTTTCAGCCAGATGCAGCCTTGCAGGGTCTCTTCCTTAGAGTCAAAAAAGGTAG